>JASDQU010753681.1:66229-83968 GCA_032191745.1 Picea mariana
CTATTTTCGCAATATTTTTTTTCTAGAATGATGCAGACCTTGAAATTAGGAAGATGTTGAAGAAACATATCCAAGTAGCTTTGATAAAAAAAATCAGCTTGTTGGTCGTTGTATTTTGGGAGTTACACTCCATGGAAAATAGGGTTTGTGGCTAGTCCTGAAACTAGTCTAAAACATGTGTTTCAGGTAAAAATGCCATAACTTCTTCATAACAGATCCAAATTCAGTAAGAAAAAATGCTTTGGTTAGAGTACAGTATGTAGTATTCTTTGTAACATGTCCATATCTAGAAAACAAATATTCCAAGAGGGGCAGACTCTATAAGTTCTCTCTCTAGAATAAGCCATAATTCAACAAGGTATGTCATTTTTGCTATAACTCATTTTTTGAGAGGTTCCAAGTAGTGAAACCTGGAGGAATTGCATAAAAGACACTGAAGAACATTATGGTACTATTTTCATATATTTATTCATTATAGGTACATAGTTATGATTATTTCAAGTTAGGGTTGTTGACTAATCCAAAATTAGTCATGTGAGACTAAAGTAAAGTTTGATGAAAAAGTTAGTCTCTTGTTGTTAAAGTTAAGGAAGGTTTGCAGGTATGTGATCATATACACCAAGTATATTACATAGTTACAAATCAGATTTGGATGATGAAATTGATGAGGGATTTTGGTTGAGGTACATGTTAGGTACATGGTTGAGACAAYTAGTTGATGATTTGGCACATACATGAGGTATATAGTTGATGATGTAGGTACATCTTGATGAGTCATAGTTTATCTRTATTTGATGCATGATTGGTACATATTTGGTGCATGGTTGATGCACTCGTCGATGGTACAGGTTGGTGCATGGTTGATGTACTTGTTTATGGTACAGGTTGATTACAAGTTATTTGGATAGGTTATTGTGACAGATTATTTGTACAGGTTTGGTGCATGGTTGATGCATTTTTTTATGGTACAGGTTGATGTATGGTACATGTTGGCACAAGTTATTGGTACAGGTTGTTACAATTGTATTATAGGTTGATTGATACAGGTTTACAACATTATATATCGCAATGATAGCGTGATAGTGGTTCCATCATTCTACTTCTACGTCAGGGAGGTTGTACGGTGAAAGGATAGGTGGTTGTAGCCACCTTTCAATTCTAGATGGAGAACATAAGGGGTTGTATCCTCCTTCAAGTTGTAGCCAGAGAATTGGGGAGTTGGAGCTTCCCTCAGGTTGTAGCCTAAGAAACTAGGGAGTTGTAGCCTTCCTTCTGGGTGTAGCCAGAGAACTGGGGAGTTGGAGCTTCCTTTAGGTTGTAGCCTGAGAAACTAGGGGGTTGGAGCCTCCTTCTAGTTGCAGATGGAAAACAAAGGAATTTGGTGCTTCCAATGAATGTAATTCTCAAATACATATAAGAAAAAACATTATGTGGTTTTCTTCCGCTTTGGGTTTCCAAGTAAAAACAATGGTGTAATGTGTATGTGTGTGATTTCTCATTTGTTCATTGTTTATTTACTCTATGAATATTGGATGATAATTATACATTGATATAACACTTGCATTTTGTGGTTAAAAAGGATAATTTATCTATTACTGATTCATCCCCCTCTTAGTAATTTATGTAGGAGCATCACCAGCAAGTGCGAGTGGAGGACAACTGGATATACACTAGCGTGCATTTTGAAGGATTTTGAATTTCAAAGGATGGCACATTAATGTAATATCTCAAAAGATATATTTGCTTTTAATATCTTGGGATTGTAATGTAGATCTTGAGCGTTTTCTCTCATCTATCGGTTGTAGGCATTTATTGTAATAAATGTAAAGTAGGTAGTAATCTTTAATTCAATAACATAGCCTAAGGTTGTAGGAGGGAAAAACTTAAGAAGACTCCCTCATAGAGGCATTGTATTATTATTCTCATTGCAAGAGAGAAAGAAGAGCATAGGAGAATAGAGAAAACAAATATTGTAGAAGTTGTATGAGAATATAGTTGTTGCTATAGAAACCATGTACAAAAGCACTTGAATTAATATAAGAATGATTTGATCCAATTTCATGGTGTTTTATGGTTACTGTATGCATCTATTGAATGGTATTTTTACAGTTTATTTTTAGTCTCTGTTATGCATTTGTTTCAATGACATGTGTATGTGATTTCATGTTGAATGTATGAAGTCTGTGAGAGGGAGAGTATAAGTTTCAATTGTTTCTCTTCCTGAGAATTCCTGCAAGGAGTGTAGTGAAAGTATGCAAGGAGTGCATCAACGAAT
Organism: Picea mariana; assembly: GCA_032191745.1. Taxonomy (NCBI): domain Eukaryota; kingdom Viridiplantae; phylum Streptophyta; class Pinopsida; order Pinales; family Pinaceae; genus Picea; species Picea mariana. The sequence goes on from JASDQU010753681.1 coordinate 68,505, forward strand.
TATGAGTCTTACCTCAGAAAAGCTCAGGAGAGATAATGTTAACTTATACTAGTCAAAGTGCAAGTATAGCACAGAGCCATGTAAGGTGTGTGCAAGATTAAGAGAGTCTTAGACTTTTCCAACCCAAGTGAGCAGTTGAAGAACTTATGTCGCAAGGAGTCCGCAGAGTTGGAGTTGTCGAATAACTAGAGGTTATTGTGAAAGCCACAAAGGGTGCGTATAGGATTCCTTAGAATCCAAGAATTTGCAGTGAGATCAAGCTCATGAAGGATATAGAATTGGAGAATTTTAGAGGAAAGACGAGGGTTGAATTCACCTCGTGGAAACATGCTCAGAAGGGTTGACGTTGATTTCTTTGGCTAGGATTCATTGATAACCTGAATGGACAGGTGGAATTCCTGAAGGAAGAATATCGATTTTCCATGGACCGTCAGACCTAGTAGATCTATGGGAAGGATAAGGACGAGTGTATTTTCAACACTTGCAGGCCCAAAAGAAAGGGTAGCCGTAATATTTGAAGGGGCGACAACTGTTGATTTGGTGCTTTGAATATCAACATTTTGGGATTCAGAAGAGTGGGGAGGAACTGTTCTCGGGGGTCACAAAATGAGAAATCTCGATGTGATATGGACCATCGGATCATGGAGAAATTGGGACCATTGATTTGAGGTGAGGAAGTCATGAGTTTAGATATCGAGAAAGGGGAGCAAAGCCACTTCACAAATTCCCGATACATGAAATCCCGACGCGCTCAGAGGTGGACCCTAGGGTTTGACTAGAGGCCATATGGTAGAAGAATAAGGTGGGAGCTAAGGCTCATTAGCCCTATTTCAGGGTTTCAAGAATTCGAGTTGTCGAGGTGACTCGAAACAGAAGTCCCAAAAATCACCAAACATGAAGCACCTTTGTTTAGGCTCGTGGTCACCACCATTCATTGCATGGTTAGAGTTTACACATAGTAATTGCTCACACAGACGGGGTTTGTAAAAGGAGACCTGTGGTTTATGTGAGTTGAAGGGTCCAACGGGAACCAAGGAGCTGTTTCGGTTCAAAGGAACTTGAAGATCCGTAGACTGGGAGGTCAAAAAACCTTGCTGAGGTAGGGGAACTGCGTCAAATTGTATCAGAGCTAACAACTATTGTTTTCTTTAAGAGAGGGAAGATAGAGGAAATTTGTGATTTGAATTCTATGTGGACAGATTAAAACAATGCCACCAAGGAGACGTCCAAAAAGAAATTTACCTGATCCAGCCGTGGAGAGGGAAATGAGAGAACTTCATGCTCAATTAGATGTTATGGAGACAACACAGAGGCGAACACCTATTACTAGAGATATCAGTGAGGTTGAAAGTCAGAACGAAGAAGGAGCAGAAGAAGTTGGAGTCGAATATGCTGCAGAGGAATGTCTATTTAAAGTTGTTGCAAGAATAGGTACCAAAGAAAAGTTGGACATCCCAATGTATGAAGGAAACTTGGAAATTGAGGAGCTGCTAGATTGGTTTAGAGATTTGGATAAATAATTCAACTATGAAGATATCAAAGAAGACAAGAAAGTAAAGCACGTTGTCACTAGACTGAAGGGACATGCAGCATTGTGGTGGGATGAACTACAGGATGATAGGCATTGCAAAGGAAAACAAAGAATCGAAATCTAGAATAGAATGGTAGTGAATATGAAAGCCAAGTTCATACCCACATATTATCAAATCAATCTGTTTCGAAGAATGCAAAATTTGAGACAGAAAGGGGTGACAGTGAAGGAATACACTTAGGAGTTTTATAGACTTAACATCAGAGCTAGTCATCATGAGAGTGATCATGAAAAGGTCGTTAGATATATGAATGGCTAGAGATATGATATTCAGTACGAGATGAGCATGGTGACAATCAGAAATGTGGAATATTCTTATTAGGTTTCTCTGAAGGTAGAAGAAAAATATGACCAAAAGAAAGGTCAAAGGGGCAGAGGTAGAAGTCAAAGTAGAGGAAAAGAAATTGCCCAGGATAGAGTACAGAAGCCTAAGGATGAAGAGAAGAAACCTCATAATCACCCAGAAAGGGGAGGAAGTTCACAAGGAGGAACATATGCCGACAGGAACACTTTTCCTCGAGAAAGAGGAAGAGGAAGAGGCAGAGGAGGTGAAGTAAAGTGTTTTGTCTGTGGGAAGATAGGACACAAATATTGGGAATGTCCCAATAGAAAAGTAGATGGATGAGGCGAATCTCACATTTCAGAAGCGCAAAGGTGAAATGTTAAAGCAGAAGATGAAGAAGGTGGAAGATCCTTGATGATGACGAAAATTCTCTTGAAACTAGAGAAAGAGATGGAAAATCCAGTCCAAAGGAACAATTTGTTTAGAACTTCTTGCAAGACCAAGGATAGGGTATGCAAGGTGATAGTTGACAGTGGAAGCAAGGATAACTTAGTATCCATAGAGACGGTGGAGAAGCTAGAATTGGATATAGTTGCACATCCAAGCCCGTATAAGGTTTCCTGGTTGTGAAAAGGACATCAGGTAACAGTCACTAAACAATGTTTAGTTGAATTTAAGATAGGGGATTATAGAGATGATATTTTATGTGACATAATTCCGATGTATGTCTGTCATCTATTGTTGGGAAGGTCATGGCAATATGACATAAATTGTATTCATGATAGAATAAAGAAAACCTATACCTTGGAGAAGAATGGTAGGATGCATATGTTGTTGCCAATTGAAGACAAGAAGGCGAAGGCAGAAACAAAAAATACTATACTTCTCATGAGTGGGAAGGAACTTCTTGATGAATTCAAGAAATATGAAAAAAATCAGTTTGTTGTGGTTAGAAAACCTAAAGTCATCTTGAACAGTACTTCAATAAGTGATCTACCTGAGGAAATTCAGGAACTGCTGGAGAATTTTGTTGATATAGTGGTGGATGATTTACCTTATTCATTGCCGCCCATCATAAGTATAAGCCATCACATTGACCTTATACCAAGAGAGAGTTTACCAAACAAATCCACGTACAGATTGATGCCGCAGGAGAATGAAGAGGTTAAAAATCAAGTCTAGAATTTGATGGACAAAGGGTTGATTAGAGAAATCTTGAGTCCATGCATTGTACCTATAGTGTTAAGTCTGAAAAAGGATGGTGGATGGAGAATGTGTACAGAATCGAGGGCTATAAACAAAATCACCATCAGGTATAGATTTCCTTTACCCAGAATGGATGACTTGATGGATTGCTTGAGTGGGGCAAAGTTTTTTTCAAAAATTGATCTAAAAAGTGAATATCAATAGATTAGAATGAGAGAAGGTGATGAATGGAAAACAACATTCAAGATGAATGAAGGGTTGTATGAATCGCTTGTCATGCCATTTGGTTTGACGAATGCGCCAAGTAATTTCATGATATTGATGAATGAAGTCTTGAAAGATTTCATTGGAAAGTTTGTAATTGTGTATCTTGATGATATACTGATCTTCAGTAAGACTAAGGAGGAGAATTTGAGACAATTAACTCTAGTGATGAGGAGGTTGCAGCAAGAGAAGTTGCTGATAAATCTAAAGAAGTTGTCTTTCATGAAGACGGAACTTATTTATTTAGATTTTGTGATCTCTTCGAATGAATTGAAGATGGATCCAGAGAAGGTAAAAGCGATCAAAGAATGGCCATCGCCAAGGAATATCTTTGAAGTCAGAAGGTTCCATGGACTAGCTATTTTTTACAGGAAGTTCATCAGAAATTTTAGTGGGATTTGTGCGTCAATGATGGACACAGTCAAGAAAAGACACAAATATTTTCATAAATATGGACAGAGGAAGCGGAGAAAAGTTTCAATTTGTTGAAAGAGAAGATAATTGAACAACCAGTTATGGCTCTACTAGATTTCAGTAAAACATTTCAAGTGAGATGTGATGCAAGTGGATTTGCGATTGGAACAGTCTTAAGTCAAGACAATAGAATAGTTGCATACTTCAATGAGAAGTTGAACGATGCCAAAAGGAATTATTCCACTTATGATAAAGAGTTTTATGCATTCATACAAGTGGTGAAGAAATGGATGCACTACCTGGTTCCAAAAGAGTTTGTTTTGTATAGTGACAACCATTCCTTACAATTTATAACCAAACAAGAGAAACTGAACTAGAAACATGAAAAATGGGTTGTGTTCATGCAAAACTTTACTTTTTTTATAAATCACATTTATGGAAATTCTAAGAAGGTTTTTGATGCATTGAGCAGGAAATGTTTGATTTTGCATGAGTTTCGTGTGAAGACCTTAGGTTTTGATAGCCTTAAGGAATGTAGAGAGATGATTCAGATTTCAAGGATGCTTATGAAGCATGTGGGAATCATGTTCTGAGAGATAGAAGCTAATGGATTGGGTATTTAATTTAGTATGGACTATTGTTTAAAGGAAATCAGTTGTGTATCCTGAAGAGTTCTATGAGAGAAAAACTTTTGAAGGAAAAACATAGTGGGGGATTGGCTGGACGTTTCGTCCAGGATAAAACATTTGCGCAACTGAACAATTTGTATTATTGGCTAGGAACGAGGACATATGTGTGGAAATTTTTCAACAGATGTAGAATCTACCAGCAAGAAAAGGGGAAAAGACAAAATACTGGGTTGTATCAACCATTTCCAATACCAGAGAGGCTGTGGGATGCGGTAAGCATGGATTTTGTGTTGGGACTACCAAGGAAATAGAGAGGTTGTGATTCCATATTCGTGGTAGTCGATAGATTCTAAATATTGGAACATTTCATTCCATGTCAAAAACCAGTGATGCAACACACATTGCAAATCTGTTTTTCAAAGAAGTTGTTCAACTTCATGGTTTACCCAAGAGTATTGTTTCGGACAGAGATACCAAATTTTTGGTCATTTCTGGAGAACCCTATGGAAGAAGATAGGGATGAATTTATCTTTTAGCTCAACATATCACCCTCGGATGAATGGACAAAATGAGGTAGTAAATCGAAGTTTGGGGTACTTATTGAGGAGTTTAGTTGCTGAACATCACAGTCAATGGGATCAAATTCTATTGCAAGTAGAATTTTCATATAATGACTTACCTAATAGGAGTACAGGAAAAATCACATTTTAGATAATGTATGGAATGCATCCGAGAGGAGTATCTAAGTTGAGATACTTAGAGAAGAGTGAGTTTAGAAATGTTGGAGTGGAAGATTTTGCAGCAGAGATGCAGGAGCTCCACAATAAGATTAAAGAGAGGTTGCAAAGTTCCAACCAGGAATACAAGCACAGAGAAGATCAGCATAGAAGAGAACCTCAATTTGAAGTGGGAGATTTAGTCTTAGCACACCTCAGAAAAGAAAGGTTCCCAAGGGGAACACATAATAAGCTAAAGATGAAAAAGATAGGATCATGTAAAAGTTTAAGTAAATTTGAGGCAAATGCTTATGAAATAGAATTGCCAGATGATGTGGGCATATCACCCATATTCAAAGTAGCAGATCTGTATCCTTACAGAGAATATGGAGAAGAGAATCAGAAGGAAATTCAGTGGGTCAAACAAATGCCTGTAGCTAAAAATCTACAGATGGAAAAGATCATTGACCAAAGAGTTCGCAAGAAGACCCAAAGGAAAACATATTTTGAGTATTTGGTAAAGTGGAAAGGACACTCGATTGAAGATGTCAGTTGGAAAAGAGAAACGGATATCCAGAAATATGGACAGATGGTACAGGATCTCATGGAAAAGAGTCCATGTGTTTTTCAACCAGAGGAGTATGATGCAGGAGCATCACCAGCAAGCGCAAGTGGAGGACAACTGGATATACACCAGTGTGCATTTTGAAGGATTTTGAATTTCAAAGGATGGCACATTAACATAATATCTGAAAATATATATTTTCTTTTAATGTGTTGGGATTGTAATGCAGATCTTGAGCGTTTTCCTTCATCTGTCGGTTGTAGGCATTTATTGTAATAAATGTAAAGTAGGTAGTAATATTTAATTCTATAAGATAGCTTAAGGTTGTAGGAGGGAAAAACTTAATAAGACTCCCTCGTAGAGAGCAAGAAGATCATAGGATAATAGAGAAGAACAAAAATTGTATAAGTTGTATGAGAAGATAGTTGTTTCTATAGAAACCATGTACAGAAGAACTTGAATTAATATAAGAATTCTTTGATCCAATTTAATGGTGTTTTATGGTTACTACATGCATCTATTGAATGGTATGTTTATAGTTTATTTTCAGTTTCTGTTATGCATTTGTTTAAATGCCATGTGTATGTGATTTAATGTTGAATGTATGAATTTTGTGAGAGGGAGAGTATAAGTTTCAATTGTTTCTCTTCCTGAGAATTCCTACAAGGACTGCAGTGAAAGTCCTCAAGGAGTGCGTCGATGAGTTCTGAGTCATACCTCAGGAAATATCAGGAGAGATCATGTTAACTTATACCAGTAGGAGTGAAAGTATAACACATATTCGTGCAAGGTGTGCACAGGATTAAGATATTCTTAGAGTTTTACAACCCATGTGAGTGGTTGAAGAAATTATGTCGCAAGGATTGCATAGAGTTGGAGTTGTCGAATAACTAGAGGTTATTGTGAAAGAAGCAAAGGGTGCATACATGATTCCTTAGAATCCATGATTTTACAGTGATATCAAGCTTAGGAAGGATAGACACTTGGAGAAGTTCAGAGGAAAGACGAGGGTTGAAGTCACCTCGTGGAAATAAGCTCAAAAGGGTTTATGATGAGTTCTTTGGCTGGGAGTCATTGACAACCTAAACGGACGAGTGGAATTCCTAAAGGAAGAATGTCGATTTTTCATGGACCATCAGATCCGGTAGATCTATGGGAAGGATAAGGACAAGTGTCTTTTCAAAACTCGCAGGCCTAGAAGAAAGGGTAGCCGTCATATCTGAAGGGGTGAGAGTTGTTGATTTGGCACTTTGAATATCAACATTTCAGGAGTCGAAAGAGTGTGGAGGATATGTTCTCAGGGGTCGCGAAACGGGAAATATCAACGTGATCTAGACCATTGGATCATGGAGAAATTGAGACCGTTGATCTAAGGTGAGGAATTCATGAGTTTGGATATCAGGAAAAGGGAGCAAAGCCACTTCACAAATTCTGGATACGCAAAATCCTGACGCGCTCGGAGGTGGACCCCAGGGTTTGACTAGAGGTAATATGCTAGAAGAATAAGGGAGGAGATAGGGATCGTTATCCCTATTTTAGGGTTTCAGGAATCAAAGGTGTCAAGGTGACTCGAAACGAAAGTCCCGAAAACCACAAAATGTGAAGCACCTTGGTTTAGGCTCATGGTCACCACCATTCGTTGTGTGGTTAGAGCTTGCGCCTAGTGATTTCACACACAAGCAGAGTTTGTAAAAGGAGACCTATGGTTTATGTGAGTTGAAGGTTCCAGCGGGGACCAAGGATTCATTTTGGTTCAAAGGAAATTGAATATTCGTAGACCGGGAGGTCAGCAGACCCTGTTGAGGTAGGGGAATTCCGTCAGTAATCCAAAAACATATATGTTATTCTTTCTAAGATAGGTAGTGCATATTCTATGTTTGTATCTACCTTTTATGCCATGAGAGAGGTTCTAGGGAAAGATTATCAAAACCCACTATTGAGGCCTTTTGTGCTTCTTTTATTAGAGAGGAAGATAAACCCAATAATCCCAAGAAGCAACATCCTCGCTACAACAAAAAGCAACACAAGGGTCCCAAACCCAGTAAGACAGCTTCATCTCCTAATGGTGACAAAGGAGAAAAATATAAAAATAAAAAGACTGACATACATTGCAAATTTTGTGATAAATATGGTCATGATGGGTCCAAATGTTTCCAGAAGATGGCAGCTTTAGAAGCATTGATGAAGAAGCACAACATCAATATTGATTCTACTTCTTCTTCTTCTTCTCATGGACATGCACTTTCCCCTTCTGGTTTCTCCTTCAATACAACTTCTACTTCTTCTTGTGATGAGTGGCTTATTGATTATGGAGCATCTTATCATATGGCTAAGGATAAAGACATATTTTATGTTCTAAATGAATGTAACACCAAGAAAATATTTGTTGGTGATGATAGATCTCTTAGTGTTGTGGGATCTGAAACAGTTCAAGTAGATAATGGTCATTTGAATGATGTATTATGTGTTCTAATTATTTCTTGCAACCTTCTATCAGTATATCAGATCAATCATTTAGGTGAAGATAAAACCGTAGAGTTCTCACCTTACCAAGTTGTAATCAAGGATTTGAAAGATCCTAAGCATGTTCTTGCAAATGGAATTGTTGATGATATTACTAGGTTGTACAATTTTGACAACTTTGGGTCATCATCTTTTTCATCAGTTTTTGTTGCTCATAGGGATGACTTGAGCAAACTCTGGCATGAGCAGTTTGGTCATCTAAACTATCGCTCATTGAAGAAACTATGTAATCAACAGATGGTGACTAGAATTCCTCCTATTTCATGCAGATATGGTGTTTGTTCCGGTTGTGTTCTCAACAAACATCATTGGAACAATTTTGACAAACATGCATCATGGCACGCCTCGGGACCTTTGCATCTTGTTCATAGTGATTTGTGTGGTCCACTTTATACTCCTTTTTATGGGTGCAAGTATTTCTTAAATTTCATTGATTAATTTACCATAAGTACTTGGGTTTACTTCTTAAAAATTAAGAGCAAAGTTTTTGACAAGTTTTTGGCCTACAAGGCCCTTGTATAAAATCAATCTGGACATCAAATTCAAAGGTTAAGAATATATAATGGAGGTGAATATGTGAACAAAAATTTTACAAGTTACTTCACTACACATGGCATCCAAATGCAAAACATTGTTCCATTTACACCATAAAAAAATGGTGTTGCTCGGACAAAGAACCACACATTAAAAGAAATGTCTAATTGTATGATCCAATCTAAGGGATTAAATCTAAAGTATCTGGCGGAAGCCATCAACTGTGAAAATTACATAGTAAATTGCATTCCCACAAAGGATGTTAAAAGTATAACACCGGAAGAATCTTGGACTAAAATTAAACTTTATTTAAGTCACTTTCGTGTATTTGGCAGTATAGAATGGGCTCACATTCCTGATGAGAAAAGGACAGAATTGCAACCTAAAAGTGAGAAATGTATATTTGTTGGTTATTCTGAAGATGTCAAAGGTTATAGACTTCTTCAACCATGTTGTAATGAAATTTTTGTTATAAGAGATGTTAAATTTGATGAAAATCTATTGGCACACCCCATATATATTCACAGGTACCCCTAACATTGGCCAATTGGTATTATCTTGAGTTGGTTGGCCAATCTTAACTGGATTGGAGACCAAATTAAATTCAAATTCCCCATCATTTCCCATGTTTGCTTCGGTAAAACATGTACATTAGAACCCAAGTCTAAAATGACATTGTCCATGTCATATTCCCCAATATGCACACTTAGTCTGAACTCTTCGCTTGTCCTCTTTTTACGCAATACTTGATTCACTACCCTATGTGTGGTAGAAACTTCCCTTTCTTGTGCACAATGATCAATCATTCAATGCAATGCATTCAACACAGTTTCATCTTTCATCAATTCTAAACAACTTTTTAGAAATTATTTCAAAGTAATTACATGTTGAAGTGGTCTTTCCAGGATAGTACAATCATATACCGAAGGCATGTCAACCACAGGAGATGAAAATGATGTCAATGTTATCCAATATGGTCCTAGTATATTCTTCCTTGTTTGTTGATACGTTTTTTTTTCTTGTTCTGGGTCAAATGTCGGCATAGGTCCTATTGATTTCCTCACCCATTGATCAATTTGTGTCCCTTTATTCATCACATCACCCCCTATCCTATCTCATCTACACGTGATATTTTGGGTCCTTCGTCACGCTTCTCGTCTAATACTTTTGTACATTCTAATTCAGGTTCTATTTATGATTCTCTCTTTCCTGCCACTTTGCAAGTAATTGTGGATAGTCTTCTATCACATGATCCATTTCTCTACAATATGTGCATGTCATACAAGGATTTAGGCAATCATGAGTTAAGCATCCCAGTTGATTACAATTGCAGCATATTATTGGTCATCTATCTCCTCTTTCAAAATTCCCTCTACCTCGACCTCTACCAAATCCTCCTTGGCCTCCTGAAAAACGCTTCTTGAATTGTAAACTATGGAACACCTCATTCTGTCATGATATTTTCCTCCTGAATTCTATACATATCTGAAGTGTGATCTCTCATCAAGTTGAATGCATGGTAGTCCTTCTCTTAGTTATTGTTGGCCCTTGGTTATGGAATAAAGTGAATATTAAGGAAGAAAGGCGAAATATGAACTGCGCGGAAGGCACATTGACTGATATTGGGTCGAATTGGTCAAAGAAGAAGAAAAGAAGGAGTGAAGTAAGGGAAATCTAGTCATTGAACAAGAAGATTGAGGATGACAAACCAGCAAGGAAGATAGATCGTGCACAATATAGAAAGTGGAAGAATACATCAATGAGTGCTTTGGAGCACCTCGTGGGAAAGAAGGAATGAAAAGCTGGCAAAGCCCTCAAAACACGGGTCAAGTTGACCTAGGGTTTTGGTATCTAGGGTTTTGACACCTAGATGTTCGTCAGTGTAATGTATAAATAAAGGTCTAGAGGACCTGGGATGGGTTGGTGATTGTTCATTTTTGGTTATTCATTGTTTGTTTGAGGAGATTTCATCAGTGTTGGTTGTCGATAGTTGTGATTTTTGTGTTGAGAGAAATAGTGAGCCTGTATTGTAAGATCTTCAACTGGGTGCGAAGATCAAACCTGCAGCTAGGTGCACAGGGAGGGGAGATACAGAGGAGAAAAAGAGAGATATATATGCAACCTAAATGCACACATAGAACTGTATGTTTTCACCTAATATCAAGAAACACAGTTCTGTGGATGTAGCCCTAGGGAGAGGGTGAACCATGTATATCTTCTTGTTCTGTATGATTGATGTTGTGTTATTTTACTTTATGTTATTCTGTTATTGCATCATTATGTTAGATATTAGACATAGCTCACGCAGTAGGACTAAGGGAGATAAATAATAACTAGATATTTGTGTGTTGTTCCTTTGAATCCACTTGCATTTCCTCTAGTTGTAGACACTTGTGTCCTGCAACCCCCTATCGCTACTTTGGGTGAGACTTCATCTTCTTCACACATGTTTCTAAAAGGGAAAGTAGTTAGGGTTTGTTGGTGAACTGTTATATTTGAACCCTAGGTCTGCCCTTGTGCCAACAAATGGTTTCGCTACTGGTGATCCAGGGGATCAAATTTTGCTCAAAAATTCAAAGTGTTCAGAATCGCTTCAAATCAAACGAGAGTGTAGACCTCGTCGTTACAAACCTAACACAACTCATTTGGGTTCAAACAGATGTCGGGAGAGAGAGATATCACATTCTGTTCAAAATGACAAACAGGCAAAAAAAGGGGTGTTGACTGTACAGTCCGTACGGACGCTGACGTGGAAAGTCGTACGAAACGTGGCAGGTATTTATTTGGACAGTTGGCATGTGACATGGCATGTTTGCAGCGAATGGGATGATGACACATGGCCCAATTAATGGCCGCCACGTGTCATATATATATTGGTTTAAAATTATGTCATTGGTCGGAGTCGACCCCGCAACCTCCGGGCAGGGGGGAGAGACTTGGGAAGAGCCGCCAACTGGCGCACCACTGGTTGTTCCTTGTTATATATATGGAAAAAAAATTATAAATGTTTGCATATGTGTATAGTTGGGGCGCGACCGGGTTGGGGCTTAGCCCCAACCCTTGGTCACACATTGTATTAACATATGGCCCAATGCTATACCATTCGGTGCATGTGCAGTTGTGTTTTGTTTTGGTTCCAATGGTTATACAAATGACCCACCATTTGTCCTTTGACTATTGGCTTGTGGAACGAGAGCCTATGTTTATACTTGCACGCGGTTGCATGGGTCATACAACCTTGCCCTTGACGGTTAGGGGCTAGGTGCACCCGCAACTGTCCTACAATTTGCATGGTTTGTGCGGTTGCTTCCGGTGCTAAGTTTTTACACTTAAATATGCATGTGGTCTAGGTTGAGCCAACAAGGGTGCATTTTGTAGATGCAGAGACATCAAGTTTGAAGGGGAGACTTCCAGGAAGCCTATCTTCTTCAATTTTTGGCCAAACGAGGTGCCGAAAAAGCCCAGCTAGGGGTTTTTGGACGTTCTGAAGCCATTGGAGCAGTCTATTTGGAATTTTGAGCATTGTAAAGCACATTTTTGAGCACTTTGAGCAAATAATACAAATGATCCATTAGAAGCTAGACCAGGAGATGTAGCCCAAGAGAGGGGTGAACTCCTTTATCACTTGTTGTGTTATGTGTTTTACGTTCATTGTTTTTGCTGCTGTTTATATGCATCTTGAATGAGTAAATCCTATTAAATTTGTGTTGCAAATTTGATCCATTTGCATTTTAACGCATAAAATTTAACTTGCAAATATTTTCAAGAATACAAGTCTTCTTCATTTTTAGATCAGCTGGGACCGGGATCGTCTTTAAGGAATGTCAAGGTGGTTTCCATCAAAGAAAGAGATTCATAAGTGGATAGAAGAACAAGAAAAGGACTTCGTTGAGGCTCAGAATAAGAACCCTAATCTTAGCACATAGGATTGGTTAGGAATGTATATCTTTACTGATATACATGAGATTTTCTTTGGAGTAATTAATAAAGAGCTATATGAGTGGTTAACCAGACTAGCAGATACCCAATTTGAGATTAGATTTAGGCCACCTGTGGTTTGGACGTCGGCGTTGATCATGAAGGTCAAGAGAGTTGATAATTTCATGTCAAGAGAAGTATACCACTGGTTTGATATCACTATTGGAGGGTACATTACCGAGTTTTCTATTGACAGAGTAGAGTCATATAGCCAAGCAGAGAGGTATTTCTTTAAAGGACCTAGAGGAAAAATTTTACACATTTTGAAGATGAAGATCAAGATGTTATTGCATGAGAAGAACATCTTGAAGATACATTAATTGATCAGATTGAAGAGCTATTGTTCAAAAACTCAGATAGCGACAGCGACACAGAGTGGGACATACGCGTAGTGGGAGAACCTTCAGAGAGGTTCCTCTAGTAAACATGTTTGAGAAGAACCAAAAACCACTAGCACAGGACGAAGGGTTCTATAGTGGGGAAGAAGAAGATCTATTGAATGAGGAATAGTCAGGATCTGCTAGAGCAGAGGAAGAGAAGACTGAAGAAACTCACCGAGAAGAATTAGAGACTTCAGTAACTGCGCTGACTGTCGAAGTAAGTACTATTACTCATTTTATTGTTTTAGCAGTGTTAAGTAATCATAGTAGTCAGAGTTACCAGAGAACTCGGAGCATTGTTACCAGTAGTTCAGTACATACTCAGTCAAGAATCGTAGGAAGATCTATGGCAGATGAAATAAGGCTACTTATCTTTAGAGGAGATGGATCTAAAGATCCTGATCAACACTAGTTCTTATGCAAGGTTGTATGGAGTATTAAGAAAGTCAATGACGAAGCAGTTAAGAGAGATCAGTTTAGTACTACCTTGAGAGACCAGGCATTGATCTGGTACATGAAGTTTGTTAACGGAGTTTCATAGCCTAAACCATTGAATGAGATCAAGACTGCGTTGAGTGTAGAATTCAAGAAACCCAAGTCGGAGTCGTAGTGCATTACAGAACTGAATAACATCAAGAAGAAAGTAGTTGAACCTATCTGGGAGTTTGATCAGAGGTTTAATACCTTAACAAAGCGATTGAGTTTTCAGATCCCGGACGAGAAGAACATAAAATGGTTCATTGATGTCCTCCTACCACACATCAGAGTTCCTCTGATGCAATAAAAGGTTTCTTCACAGGCTGAGGCATTGGATATCGCCATGAAACTAGAGTCAGCCCCTATGGGAGAATCCATCTCAGGTATGAGTCAAATTTTGAGTCAACTAACAAGATTATCTCTGCAGGTTGAAGATATGAAGAAAGACAAGGGAAAAGATAAAAGAGATGATATATGGTGTATCAGATGAAAATCAAAAGGCCACAATAAGGAGCATTGTCCCTTATTTCATGAGTGCTTGGCCTCTGGGGTTCTGATCCCTTTGAGGCAGGTTACTCTACCCTAGTGTGAGGTATGTAGAAATAGACATCACCCTGGTGAATTCTATTACATGCAAAAATATTTCCAGACACCTACAAACCTTTACTGCACATTTTGTAAATTGGTGGGCCACTATGAGAAATATTGTAGGGCTTATGACCTCTTGCACGAAAGATCAAAAGATACATATAGGATTCAAGGAAAAGTACATCAAGAAGGAAATGTTATGCAGTTTAACTCTCTAGGATGAGTAAACTTCAACCCTCGTTGTGGATTCAGAGGAAGAGGATGAGGAGGAGGCATGAGTCGAGGTCAAGGTCAGATCATTTGTTATAACTACACACGGCCAGGTCACTTGGAAAGGGACTATCAGAACCCTTGTACCACTTGCATCTACTGCAAATCATTTGAACATGTCATTGAAGATTTCCCTGTGTTGTGAGCCAAGCTTCAAGAGAGACAAGGAGGAAACTAGAAAGTACAACTAATCTCAGCAAAACCTCATGGAGAGGATCCCAGAGTCATTTTTATCACTAGAGGAGGCATTGTTATAGGAGAAGATAGAGTGACCCCAGAAAATACTATAGAAGAATCAAGGGTCAGAAGAGCTGCAGAGAAAACACAATTGTTTGATTCATGGGAAGAAAAACAAACATTTGAAGAGGCAAGAAAATAATTTGGAAGAGATCAGGATTCTTCATCAAAGACACAACTAGAAGTGAGAGAATGTGGAATGCCTTTGGCATTTGATCAATCTGCATCACCTAGAGATGGAAAAGAGTTAAGAAAGATTACAGAACTCTTATGTACTTGCTTTAATCTGATTAAGGATGAAAGAGTTGTACAAGAACTACAAAATTTGATCAGACAATATGAGATAGGTAGGATAGCTCCTCTGTTGAATAAAGCAATACATGAAGTATCTAGAAAGAGAAGGACAAATAAAGAACTACACCTTAATGCTTAGATTGGAGATTATGACATAGATTATGTGGTTCTCGACTTAGGATCAGAAGTAAATGTTATGACAAAGCAGACCTGGGCACTGATGGGAAAAACTAAGTTAATTTATTCCCCTATCAGGCTTAGGATGGCTAATCAGCAGGCAGTAAGACCCTTTGGGAGACTGGAGCATGTCCCTGTGGACATCGACGGGGTAAGGACATTTTTGGATTTCAAGGTGATTGAGATAGTTGATGATAGTTGTCCTTATCCTGTGCTATTAGGAATTGATTGGGATTTCAATAATTCTACTGTTGTTGACTTAAATAAAAGAAGAATGAAATTTGAAGGTGATGGCCTTGGGTTCATTTCACCTCTGGATCCTGATGAAGTTCACAGAT
>JASDQU010753681.1:84027-96932 GCA_032191745.1 Picea mariana
ACAGCAAGACAGTAGGATTACATTAATCCTACAGCAGATGGGAACTTAAGCTGGCGAAGTGATAGTGCATGCTCATCAGATTTGGTAGAAGCACTAGAGAACTGGCAGAACAAAATGTATGAAGTTTATACGAGAAGGTGTGCTAGATTGACTAGGGAGGTTTGTTGGATTGGCACAAAAGTAAGCAATCTGCCCACATTTGATGGTTTAAATCATTTAGAAACATTCTTGTAAGAATTTGAAGAAATTGTACCAGTACAAAAGCAACTGTTGGCACTGGATGAATCTTTAAAAGAAACTCCAGAAAGATGGTGGGGAACGCATAAGAAGAAAATCGTGTACTGTGTGCAATGTCGCACTTTGATGACAGTGCACTTTTCAGAACAAGTTGAAGGGTGC
Source organism: Picea mariana (assembly GCA_032191745.1). Taxonomy (NCBI): domain Eukaryota; kingdom Viridiplantae; phylum Streptophyta; class Pinopsida; order Pinales; family Pinaceae; genus Picea; species Picea mariana. The sequence continues at coordinate 84,427 of JASDQU010753681.1, forward strand.
GAAGTTTGATACACGGGTGAGAGTTGTCTAAAGGACCATGTGCGAAGTTGTGAGGAGGCCTAGACTAGCATCCCTCAAGAGCAGTGGGTGCATAAATTCATCAACACTTTGGGCACAACGCCTATTAATTGGTATCTTCAAGAAGAATTGTGCCTCACCATTTCAGATTGGTATGGTATGACTCAGAACTTTGTAGCTACATTTTTATTTGAAATTTAGTAACTCTCATTCAATCAAGCTTTACAAGTTATAAGATAGAAAGTCTTTGAGGAGGCACCTAACTTCCCTTTGGAGCAAGAAGAAGATAAATGGACTACACCACTTCAAAAATTGCAAGGTTGTTACAATATCAATGTTGATGAAGACGATGACCCTAGGAATGTGAACATCGCAGAGACGAAAGGATAGAGAGACATAGAAGGAACATAAGTTGAACTACCTTTTATTGGATAGCCAATCAAAATCAAGAAAGTTAATATTGGAACAGAGCAAGCACCTAAGCTCGCAAACGTTAGAGATTATTGGGATGATGCCATTATTGACAAGATCACAGAACTATTGCATGATTATCAGGACTTGTTTCCAACCAAGTTTACTAACATGAAGGGCATTAAAGGGCTCATGGGAGAGATGAAGATACACTTGAAACCGGATGAAAGTCCAGTCAAGCAGAGACCTTATAGACTGAATCCCAAATATAAGCAGAAATTCAAGATTGAATTAGACAGAATGTTGGAAGCGAGAATCATAGAACCTGTTGAAGGGTCATAATGAATTAGCCCTATGGTGGTCCAAGACAAGAAGATAATAGAGATCAGAATCTGTGTAGACTTCAGGAAACTAAATTATGCATGTTTACATGATCCATTCCCTACATCGTTTACTGACGAAGTGTTGGATAATGTGGGAGGATGGGAATTTTACTCCTTCACAGATGGATTTTTAGGTTATCACCATATCAGGATTGTTAAGGAAGATCGCCATAAGACCACATTTACTACAGAATGGGGATCCTACCAGTACACAGTGATGCCTTTCGGACTGAAGAATGCACCAGCCATCTTTTCTAGGGTGGTGGTCGAAGCATTCAAAGAATTTTTACATAAATTTCTGGAAGCATATTTTGATGATTGGACTGTTTTTAGCTTATTACAAAATCATATTGAATGTTTAAGACTAATCTTGGATAAGTGCAAGCAATGTCATATTTCCCTAACCCTGAAGAAGTGCATCTTGTTTTAACCCTTTGGAGTGTTGCTAGGCCATATTGTGTGTAAGCCGGGGTTGCTAGTAGATCCTTCCAAGATTTCCATCATTGTTGATCTACCCTCTCCTACTTCAGTAAGATACTTGCGCACTGCACTGTGACATACGGGATACTATAGAAAGTTCATCAAGAGATATGCACAGATAACAGCACCCATGGAGAAGTTATTAAATAAATATTGCTAGCTCCAATGGTCAAAGGAATGTCAACAGAACTTCAACACAGTGAAACAGAAAATGGTCACTGCGCCCATTCTGGTTTTCCAAGATTGGAGTAAGGAATTCCACGTGCACGTCGATGCTTCATCTATTGCATTAGGAGAAGTGTTAGCACAAACAGAAGCAAGATATATTGACCATCCATTATCCTTTGCTATTAGGAAGCTATCTACAACTGAGATAAATTACACAAACACTAAGAGAGAAGGTTTAGCCATGGTGTATGCGCTGCAGAAGTTTCATCACTACTTGTTGGGAGGACATTTTAAGATGTTCATTGGTCGCTCTGTGTTGAAATACCTAGTCAACAAGCCAGTGTTGGGGGAAGAATATGCAGATGGCTACTGTTATTCTAGGAATATGATTTTGAGATTGTGGTCAAGCCAGGAAGAATGAACAAGGGTCCTGACCACTTGTCTAGGTTAGAACATGGAGAGGAACCTACCAGTTTGAAGGATACACTACCAGATGCACGGTTGTTGACCATCAGAAAGGTTGATGATCACTTCGTTGAGATAGTTCAATTCCTGTCAATAGGAATCGCACCTCATGAATATACAATCATTTAGAAGAAATAGATGGTAGTCCGAGCTGCATATTTTTCACTTATAGATGGACAACTTTATAATATGGGAACTGATGATATCCTGAGGAGATTCGTTATGGAGGCATAAATACCATTGATTCTGGCAGAAGCACATGAAGGCATCGCAGGAGGACACTATGTAGGAAAAGAAACAGTGCAGAAGGTTCTTAGAGCTGGCCTCTGGTGGCCCACTTTACACAAAGATGCTAAGGAATACTACAGAGCCTGCAATGTATGTCAAAGACTTGGGAAACCTTCCAAAATAGATGAGATGCCTTAGCACCTCAGGTAACTTTGAAGGCATTTGAGAAATTGAAAATTGATTTTGTAGGACCTATCAACCCACCTGGGAAGCGCATAGGAGCGAGATACATCATCACTGTGACGGATTATTTGACCAAATGGGCAAAAGCAAGAGCATTCAAGGACTGTAGTGCAACTATAGCTGCTCAATTCATATTTGATGATATCATAACTAGATTTGGATGCCCGAAGATCCTTATGAGTGATCTAGGTACAAATTTTATTAATTGGACTATTGAAGCCTTAACTCAGGAATTTGAAGTCCACCATCAGAAGATCACTCCACACCATCCGCAAGTGAATGGTACAGTTGAAGATTTCAATAAGATCTTGGAGATAGTGCTGATGAATATTTGCAGTGTGAACAGAGATGATTTGGATTTGAGAGTACCAGTAGTATTATGGGCCTATAGAACCACTTGCAAGAAGCTGACAATGCATACTCCCTTTAAGTTGGTTTATGGTCTAGAAGCAGTCGTACCTATGGAATATTTAGTTCCTAGCTTAATAATTGCAGCATTTATAGATATGGATGACACAGGTGTTGTGCAATAGAGACTTGCGCAGTTGGTAGAATTGGAAGAAGACAGATTCATTGCAGGATTTCACCAGTAGGTACAGAAGGAATGAGAAAAGGCCTACCATGACAGACATATCAAGAAGAAATCCTTTAAGCAAGGAGATCTGGTATTGGTATACGACAGTAAGTTCATGAAGCATCTAGGGAAGTTCAGGACACATTGGCTTGGGCCATATGAGGTTGCATATATTACAGAAGGAGGAGTTGCACAATTAAAGACTTTGAAGGGAGAATGGAAGGAAGGTTTGGTAAATGGGAGCTGATTGAAATTGTACTACGACAACCAGCTGCCTCGCATATCTTAGTAAAAGAATAAGAAGAAGGGTCTAGGTACCAGGTGTAGTTGAAATTGGGTACCAGACACAGAAAGGACAGTCTGCACAAGGAAGGGAGGAACAGAATAGAGAGCACAGGCTACTCTATGCAGTCTGAAGATGAAGAGAATTAGAAGGTTCAGACCTCCAGTGCCTCGAGACGAGTTACAGGTAAGTGTTGGGGGCATGTTGGCCCTTCGTTGTGGAAGAAAGAAAAGATTAAGGAAGAAACACGAAACACGAACTACGCAGAAGGCACATTGACTGATATTGGGTCGAAGTGGTCAAAGAAGCAAAAAAGAAGGAGCGCAGTAAGGGAAAGCTAGTCATTGAACGAGAAGATCAAGGATGACAGACCACCAAGGAAGATATATTGTAGACAACTCATCAAGTAGAACAAGACGTCAACGAGTGCTTTGGAGCACCTCGCAGCAAAGAAGGAATGACGGGTTGGCGAAGCCCTGAAAATGCGAGTCAAGTTGACCTAGGGTTTTAGACCTAGGGTTCTGGTATCTAGGGTTTTAACACCTAGACGTTCATCAGTGTAATGTATAAATAAAGGTCTAGAGAACTTGGGATGGGTTGGAGATTGTTCATTGTTGGTTATTCATTGTTTGTTCGAGGAGATTTCATCAGTGTTGGTTGTCGATAGTTGTGATTGTTGTGTTGAGAGCAATAGTGAGCCTGTATTGTAAGATCTTCAGCTGGGTGTGAAGATAAACCCTGCAGCTGGGTGCACAGGGAGGGGAGATAGAGAAGAGATAAATATAGAGAGATCTGCAACCTAAGTGCGTAGATAGAACTATATTTTTTCACCTAATATCAAGAAACACAGTTCTGTGGACGTAGCCCTAGGGAGAGGGTGAACCACGTATATCTTGTTGTTCAATGTGATTGATGTTGTGTTATTTTTCTTTATGTTATTTTGTTATTGCATCATTGTGTTAGATATGAGACATATCTCATGTAGTAGGCCTAAGGGAGATAAATAATAGCTAGATCTTTGTGTGTTGTTCCTTTGAATCCACTTGCATTTCCTCTGGTTGTAGACACCTGTGTTCTGCAACCCCTTATCGCTACTTTGGGTGATACTGCATCTGCTTCGCAGGTGTTGCTGAAAGGGCCAGTAGTTAGGGCTTGTTGGTGCATTGTTAGAGTTGAACCCTGGGTCTACCCCTATTCCAACAGTGCCCTACTAACTTGCAAAAGTTACAAAATAAATTATGCGGTGTACTCTGGTATTTTTTCAGCAATGGAAAATTAGGTGGATGATGTCGCCATGTCTTTCATATTTCATAGTACCCTCCTTCTAGTAATTGGTTCATTTCTCCAGTCACCAAATACTATGCAAAGGTTGGGCATTTGTCCTTATGGTGGCCTTCAGTCCTACACGTGATACACCATACTTGTTCCCTCTTCTCCTTTCCTTTTGTAAGTTCTGCTAATTCGATTGTCAAGGCAGCTAACTATGTTTGGAATTGAACCATCCCCCCATCATCCCCTATAGGAGATGCTTCCATATTCATTGCAATCTCCAAAGATTCAGGGTGTGATGCAACCTTTTGTTGTATCAATGGGAAATGAATCTGTGTCAATAGTCCTGTAATAAACCGTTCTTTGTGTTGTTGATCTGTAATTTGGAATGTCAATCAACCCATCAAATACTTAAATCTTTGATCATAGTCCCAAACTGACTCAGACTGCACTTGTTTGATTTCCTTCAACTCTGTAATGTATTGTGACTCATATTTCATCTTCTTGAACTCTTTCAATAACACTTGTCGAATTTCTTCCAATGTCCTTGCTTGATCTACTGGTGTAGTACTCTATAGTTTCATGTACCAGACTAATGTGCAGCCTCTAAATGTTGTTTCCAGCTACGTAGTATTTGTGGACTCATCCTGTACATTCTTCACAACCCAAATTTTCTCACATACATATAGATGTTATTCTGGGTCCCCCAACCCAACTCCCTGAAACTCAAGAATTCTCAATGTATTATCTAACCTTGCCATGGTGTTTTTCATAGTACCTACCCCCAATGTTGTTGGCTCATTCTAACTGAACACATTACTTCCACTACTCTGTCTACTACTATTTTAACTTCCTCCACTAACTATAAGTTATTTTTTCAAATATTCAAATGGTATCTCATATATAGGTAACACACACGGGGTTGTGGCTTCGACGTAGGATCTAGCCTCAGTAGGACTTAACAGCTCTTTTATTATAGTATTGAATTGAATATCCTCTCCCTCTCCTTCTATTCCTAGTATTTCTACAATCTAGACTATTGTGTAGGGTTCTCTCCTCTCATACTCACTGCACTACTCTCCTTTCTCAACCCCATATTTCAACCTCTTGTATCTTCTTCCAATGCGTAGTACTCCAAATTCATCTTCTTCTTCTAGTACACCATCTTCATTTCTCTTCACCCTCAGTCCCTCCCTTCCTTATTCAGTTATTTCTTCATTCCTTCATACCTTCAAACCATCCATCGGTCATCCCCCAATTCCCCTAGGTCCGTGAAGCCCCCTAGAAATCAGATTACATTGTCATCACACATTTCTCGCATAGCAACATCTTTATCCAGGTACCCAATGGTTTCAGAAAACTTCCATTTAGACCCTTGAAGAAATATCGTTCTGCGACACTATACAACTGGGTACAATCTACTGCAAATTCCATAATATAACCCCCCAGTATGTTATTCAACCAGAAATCAACTACACGAGAAGTAGTATTGCTTACATAATTCAATTTTCTTACCAACTTAGGGGTCCAGTTCCTTGGAGCTATAGCTCGGTATCTTCCAATATTCTCCACTAACCTTTCTAACCATTCATCTAAAATATTAAAAAATTCACCAAAGAAAATATCATGTAGATCTATGAACACATACCTTTGCAACCATTTTTTGTCGTTGATCTGAGGGTTTCTATTCTATACTTCGGAAAATTATCACTCCTTCCTTTCCAACCATTCGGTGATATCTGCCTTAGTCAGCCTCCAAAACAATCCCTCAATTAAAGATTCTAGGTCATGGCAATGGAACCATTTGTTGGAACGTAGTTATAATACCCTAGGTTCAAGTTATTCATCCAAAAAAACCCTTTAGATACCATCCCTTTCGAAATCACCTGCATGCAAGTGAACTCTCACTCAAGGCATCTACTAGGGTTGTAGGAACCAAGTTTCTGTAGGGATGAGGGTATGTGAGGCTATCAACATACCCACTAATAATTACTCACCATGTGCGCATTGTCCTTATTTAACATCCTTTTATCGGTCAATAAACCCTATGCACAGCTTCCATTAACTAAAATTTCATTACTTTTACCATAACAGTTGTGCAACATTAACCCATCTAAGATTCATTCAGTACCCTAAACCCTAGTGTGCAGAAATGGTATAACATAGATTGTGACATAACCAACCCACTTAATCATTCATTATTATTGTGCATCAACCATTTGTTAAATATATCTATACTAATCATGCATCAACATAACATCCATGAACAAACACATTAGACACATGATTTTAATGTGGTTCACCCAATCCTTGGGCTACATCCACAACGGTTGGCTTCTTATATTAGTATTAATGCAATAATCACCTCGGTCGTGTGCACTTTGCCTACAAAATATACAACATGGTGTAATCCCCAAACCTTCCTAGCCACTTTGCAGTGCGAGCCGATCTCTGCAAATTCTCAGATATGCTCCCATCCTCGAAAGATATTCTCCCAAAACCTTGAGCATAAACTCTCTTCATCACTCATGAGCAACCTAATATCTTTTTCTCATCCAACCTAATCTCGTACTCTCATCCAACCTAATCTCTTATTCTCAGCAGCCTAATCTCCCTCAATCCTTTACATATTTATACATATAATTGGGGCTAAAAACCCTAATGGTTCATAACAACTTATCCCCAAAACTCTATTGGGTCATAATTGTTTTTCCTACTTTTGCATTGATTTGTTGTGTTTCCTACTTTTGTATCAAACTATTTATTTTGCGCCACAAAATGTGCCCTTGTCACATGCTCTCGTCATGCCTTTTACTATTTCCTATGCTATGGCACAACTCCCAAAACTTAGTTATTCTCATCCAAAATGCTTGTCCAAAAAAATGCAAAAAACATAGGGTTCCCTTTAATCTACCAAACAAATCAAGCACCAAGCATGGTTTATTAAACTTGCAAGGCTTAAAGAATCCAGTTCTCGAAACATCTTAATTGAATTTATGTTTTTATTTCCTCGTCATGGTTTCTAATCATTTTTTCTTATGGTTTGAACCCAGTTGGAAAATTTGCAGGGTCTAGGGATTTGATCTCATGACTATTTCCTGCATGGAGTTTTTTTGGGAGGTTAGGATATGTCTTGAGTTTAGAGGACAATTTCTCTCAAAGTCATAAGTGATATGTTTTTAGCTTGCATTGGAAGGGAAAAGGAATTCCATGAGCCTTTAACTTCCATTTAAAACTCGTTCTTGGAAAAAACAACAAATTTATTTCCACAAGGGATTCATGTTGACGAAATGAACATGCCATAGGCCTACCATTTATGGATCAGATGATATTAGAGCAGGTTTCAAATATTTGGAGAACACCTGCAACCAATACTGAAATAGTGGAAAAGCATTGTTTCTAGGCCTACATAGAAGTAGAGGACCATCAACGATGGGGAATCATCATGAAGTATATGACAGGGAAGACTCGGAGGTCATATTGACTCAGATAGAGAAATTCATTACTACATTGATAGAATTAGTGACACGGCTACTGGTAATGAAGGGTAAGGAAGCACACTCAGTAGAGACTAAGCATGAAGAATAAAAGACTGGCCCATAAGGTTCCAATGGTGAGATTCTTGGAAACTCAAATAATGACAACAAATTTTCTTCATCTTCTAGTGTTCCTTTCAAAGTTGAAGCGAAACTTGAAATACCCATTTTTGATGGGAAAACTAATTTTGAATCCTTGGATAATTGGTTGAAATAATTGGAAGTTTATTGTGGCCTTTATAAAATCCAAGAAACGCAGAAGATCTCATTTTTCTTCTTGAATATGACCATACATGATCTGCTACGGTGGGAGATTTATGTGGACTCCCTAAGGATAGGCAAGAATCCCATGGTGGTGAAATGGGAGGACTTCAAGGCATTGTTGAAGTCATAATTATATCCCATAGGTTACAAAGATGAGAAAATCATGAAGTGGCACTACCTTAAGTAAGAATAAGGACAAGGAGTGCAATAATACACTTCTGAGTTTAGGAGGTATGCCATTTGGTTGGGTATATCTTCAGAAGAGCTAGGAGTGGTGATGAAGTACCTTGAAGGACTTTGGAACCATATCTGAAGACAATTGCAGATTCATGGTGTGAAAAGCATAGATAATGCAAGTAAGAAGGATTTCTACATTGATTTGTACTCCAAGAAAGGACAACATCACATGGGCCAAGAAGAAACCAAGAAGAAAAGAGACAAGAATATGGAAACAACAACTAAGAAAATGAGGGATCCTAATAGACATTGAAAACATTGTGATGTAGATGGACACGCAAAAGAGAAGTATTGGAAACTTCATCTCAAATTGTGTCCAAAGTGGCTAAAGTCCAAGAGGTAAGGAAAGACAGCTACCAAGACAAAAGAATAAGTGGTATAAAGCACCTCTGATCTAGATGAATCCATAGTTGGCACCACATTGCAACAGCCAAAGGTGAGTGGAGATAAACATCCACTATTCCAAATCGAAGTTCAAGTGAAAAAATGAAAGGAAAATTCCATGTTCGATAGTGGTCCTTAATGTAATTTGCCTTCCAAAACATTAGTTGATGAGCTTGGTCTAGAAACCTATGATCTAGTGCAACCAAGTTCACTAGTATTGTTGCAAGGGAAAAATTTTATGAGAATCACTCATAAATGTAAGACCAAGTTTTCCCTTAATGTTGGCTATATTGATGAGGTAGAGTGTGAATTTGCACCATTGGACGCCTGCAAAGTGATGTTTGGTAGCCCATACTTGTGTAATAGGGATGCTACCTTCTACATGAGAGAAAACAAGTATTGTTTGGTCAAGAGTGGCAAGGCATACCTCGTCAAAACACATCAAGAGAGAGAGCATAACTCCTCTAGCAACAAAACAAGGCTAGACCAACATGAAACAATTGACCTTTGTCATCAATGGAATGGTGGATATGTAGAGTCAAATGGAGGCCGTATGCTTATACCTCCTTAATGTTCCATCTTTTGGGGAGAAAAATCCTTCAAATGGGGAGGTGTGATCTGAATTAGATCTTGATAGATGTTTGTAAACTTTGTAAATAAACATGTTTTGTTTTATTTCATTTTATTTTTTTCTTTTGGCACATTATGAAGGTGAAATGAACAATTGTGATCATTTTCCTTCCAAAGGCATCCCATTAAAACAATGAGGGTTGTAGTGAGGACACAGAGGGAGATGCAAGAAAACTATAAGGATAACAACAACAGAAAGGGAAGCTTGAATAAGACAACCTACTCGAAGTTTGATGGATGATATCATTGTTGGCATGTTTTACAAGCAGTGTATTCTTGTCATTGATGGAAAGTACAACAATGACGATGGCTTAAGTACAGGAAGAATGTGCCAGGTGGGCACCAGAAGTATTTTGGGAAGACACAGCAGAGCAAGCTTGATAAGATCAGAAGAGATAGTGCAGAGTATGTGTGTTTGTCATTGATGGAAAAGATCACGACCAGCAGCACAGAGATAATGGCATGGCAATGGCAAGTTCAACAAGTGATCGTTGGATCCCATTCAGAAGAGTAAACTCCAGGAGTCAAGGAAACTAACGACAAGAATGATGAAATCATGAAATGTGAAACCACGACATTTTGGAGTTTCAGATACCGGCAGTTGGAGGAGTCAAGAGTCGAGACTCTTCATCATAGGAGTCCTGAAGTTGCGAAATGCGAAACGCCGAAATCCTGAAACAGGCACATCAGTTTCAGATTTTTGAATACTAGGAGTTGGAGTCAAGAGTCGAGACTCTTCATCACAGGAGTCCTGAAGTTGCGAAATGCAAAACGCAGAAATCCTAAAAAAGGCACATCAGTTTCGGAGTTTTGGATACCAGGAGTTGGAGGAGTCAAGAGTCGAGACTCTTCATCATAGGAGTCTCGAAGTTGCGAAAAGAGAAACGTCAAAATCCTGAAACAGGCACATCAATTTCAGAGTTTAAGATACCGGGAGTTGGAGGAGTCAAGAGTCGAGACTCTTCATCACAGGATTCGTGAAGTTGTGAAATGTGAAACGCCAAAATCCTAAAACAGGCACATCAGTTTCGGAGTTTCAGATACCAGGAGTTGGAGGAGTCAAGAGTTGAGACTCTTCAACACAGAAGTCCCAAATTTGCGAAATGTGAAACGCCGAAATCCCGAAACAGGAACATCAACAAAGACTCCATTTCGGAGATTCGCATACCGGGAAATCAAATATCAAAGGAACTTTAACCTTTGAAGTAGCGAACCCCAAAATCCCGAAACAGACATGACGAAGGCCCATGAAGTTTCGAAATCACGATAAGATATGGACCGTTGGGTCCATAGGACACGTGGTGAAAGATCGTCATCTCGCTGACTGGAAATTCAAAGGAACGAGGTTCCCTAACCTCTTGAACTCGCGATATGTGAAATTGAAAAATGCCTTTTGGCGCAGGCTGTGGTCACAGCCAGTGGTCAAATCTGCGGAAGATGGAGGAAGGAGCTAGTGCAACCAAGCTCCATTTCGGTGATCGCGACTTGGAGTGTCGAGACCCTTCATCATTGGAATGTCGAAATGCAAAATTGCAAAATCACTTTATGGATAAGCGCTTGGTCACCGCCGGTGGTCACATCGTCGAAGAGCTGTAGAGAAGAGCTCGAAGAGACAAGCTCCATTTCAGAGTTTGGGACATGGAGAGTCGAGATGACTCTTCACAGAATCCCCAAAACGTGAAATGTGAAATGCGTGTTCAGAATTGGCCCCTGGTCATAACCTATGGTCACATCGACGAAAGGCTCAAGGGAGGAGCTAGCACGAAGCTAATATCCATTTCAGAGATCGTGACTTGGGGAGTCGAGATGCCTCACAACTGGAATTATCAAAATGTCGAAATGTCGAAATGAGAAATGGCGAAATCAATGCAAGACCCTGTGCTTGTAATCCAACTATGTTGGATACTTGGAAATATGATCGAAGGGCTACTGTTGCTCTTCAAAGTTAATAGATCAGTTATGATTCATTTAGTAGAACTAAATCATGACTCTTGGATGGTTGGCGATTCAGTTGCTAATGCATTTTTTTGGAGGTTCACAGTGTAACTGCTATAGACGACTGATTGTTTCTGCCAGAGGAGTGGAAGAGACTTCAGGGTGATCGCCAGAGAAGAAGAAGAGTCTTGAGGCATCTTCCAGTGGCATGAAGATTGTTCATAGAGGCTATTGAAAGATGTAATATTATTGGAGCCTAGAACTGCAACAAAGGGAATGAGCTCGATTGTGACAGAGAAGATGAAGAGTCTCAACTAGTGGAGAGGCTAAGGAATCTCGGCATAACACCCAGTGATGATGGACGCATGGGTTTAACCACCAGAGAAGATGAAGAGTTGCAATGATGATCAGGCAGAGCACTCGACATGGGGAGAGAATGCAGAAGCATTGTGAATATAGGATGTAGAATATGTAAAGAGAGAATAAATATGCAGAACAGAGAAGAGATGGATGCGGTTGTAGAGAGGAATTACACAGTGGGAAATGGCATGTTGTGCGTAGGAGCTGAAATACACAGAAGAGGCATAATTCAGAGAATCAAAATAAGATGCAGAGCATAAAGCACAGCAGAAGCAAAGAATAGAGATGCATAGCTCAGAAAGTAAAATAATGCTAAGGTGCAGTTGTAGAGAAAAGAAGAAGATCAGAAAGCGCAAGAAGATGCAGGCAGAGAGACATTGATGTAGGAGAGTAGAGCAGTGTAGCAGAACAGTGATGAGGCCGGTAAGCCATTGATGAACATTATATCACTGTAATAAGTTTCAGTAGCAAAGATTTATATTTTAGGGTGGTAGGGAGGTTCTAGGGAGGATTGTTGTCCTCAGAGGTTCAAGTGGGTGCTTGAACACAAGGAGTTGTAGCTTACATCTGGTTGTAGCCAGAGAAACCAGGGTGGCAGGGTGGTGCAAGGGAGAACTGTTGTTCTCTGTTTTACAGGT
>JASDQU010753683.1:1867-15238 GCA_032191745.1 Picea mariana
GCCACAACTAGGGAATTTTTATTTGTTGTAGGTGGATTTTAGACTGGTTTACTGGAAGAGCAACCTATTTTTTATTGTGTCGAACATATTGATAAGTTGCATGTTCCTCACATGCCAGAATTTGAGAATGTTGTTACCAATGACATTGTTGTTGATATGTCAGGTTGTTCTACTCCTATAAGTGAACCTGAAGCTAAGCCTACTTCCTCTGATCAAGTAGCACAAACATCTATTCCCTATCATCATTCTCACCATAAAAATTGAAGGAATGACAATCATGCTTTCAGATATTTGCAGAAGAGAAGTGAAAGACAAAATTGTGGACCAGTACCAACTAGCGAGATAGATTGTGGTTGGATTGATGGATGGTTGTGGAATCATTTGACCAGATGTTTGAGGAATTCATATCATTATGTATCATTGGTTGTATTGGTGTGCAACGTTCGCCTTACTTACTAATGATTTCCTTGGAAGTGGTCGACCAAGGATCGACCCGACATGACAGTCGACTGGAGTTTCTACTAAGTATTTAATGATTTATTTTTGATTGGGTTGTCCATCGACTGGGATTTTCGATGAGAACTATTGTTGCTACTTATTGATCCCTCATGGGGGGAATAATTGAATTTGTTGATATGTAAACCTAACTAATGTCTTCTTGTTGACTCAATTGTTTCTTGTTGAATGGACTTGGATTTACTGAGACCGATCGAACCATATTTGATTGTTGTAGGAGATGCACTACTGATTATATTGGATACATAGAATTTCTAGATTGACAGAGACCGATTATCTTGTGTTTTTGGTGACAATGTCCAGACTTCTTCAAGAGTTTTGTTCTACCGTGTTTGAGCAGTTTTTGCAGTTAAACCAAATTAAAGGGGAGAAGTTGTGTGTTATGTAATTTGTTTTCCTCCAAGCTAAGTTTTCTTAAGAAAAAATTGGATAAATTCAGAATGGAAGATTGTTGACTAGTTGGCACAGCCATGATCACATGGTGTAAATTAAGCAATGATGATGAATCTCTAGAAGCAAATCAAACATTGTATAGGTAAATGATTGGCAACCTATTATACATGACAACATAAAGGCCAAACATTGTTTTTGGGTCATTTCAAACTTGTGTGCATCCTTCTTAACATTGGGGGGTTAAGACCCAGGGTTCATCTAGAATTAACCAACAAAAAACCCAAAGCATCGAATTATAAATCTTCAGCCAAGGATGAATAACGTCTCACCTAAGACATTATGAGGATCACAAAGACCATCTAGTGTTGTGTCAGGGATGAAGGGATAAACACATAGAGATCCACCCGGGTTGACATTTATATCATTCCATAGCTAAAATATTACTATCATTAATATGCAAAAATAATACACACACATATCCAAATGCCACATAAGTAACACATGATTGATCCGAATCATTGCAGCTTTATTATCATCCTCATTCCATCAATCATATGTATACATTAGGAAAATCATATATCGACAACAATAGAGCCTCATATTTCCTTAGATAACTTCCCATATTTACAATACATATTTTCCATGTGCACCATTTTAGACATTTTGCATATGATAGACCCATACTATAATTGGAGACCTTGCAATACTACAGAGGCTCAGGATGAGCTCTTCATTAGTGAACAACAAGAAATGACCCAATGAATCAACAAAGAGAGTAATTATTTTCCTGATGTTGTTGTTTCCTTTTATATCCCTCTCTACTCGGGTTCTTTTCCTCTCTCAGTTATGCTCCACTCTCTCTACCAACTGACAACCTCACGCGCTTCTATCACATGCCTACATCCCACATAGACTTTCTGGAATGTAGCCAATATTAACTACCCGACCAAATCATCTCCTTTCTGCTCCATGTTTCCTTGTGTTGTTGGTAGTAATCATTCAGGGAGATTTCCTGAAGATTATTTATGATTTTGACGTGCGTCTTCTTGATTTATGGCACATATTTGTAGAACTAAAACTGGTGCACAAATATCAAAACTGGATCTGGTGTGCGCTTCTTGTCAATCATCATGCATCTACGTGTAAAATTGGAATGAGCACACCCAACTTCGTTTGTGCACATGCGTGATATTAATTCAAAAATTTTGGTGACAACAAGCCCCCACCACTATTAGTTGGTTTGAGGATGAGCCAACTAGCTTATGAGAAGACTATTGCGACTGTATTGAGTAACAACAAATCATCATCAATCGACGGACCTGGACATCAAACCAATATGTTAGTGTAGTTAGGTTTGATTAAGAGAAAAACATCTATCCAGGCTATAGTTGCAACCTCACACAGGTCCTGGAGAGTTGAGCATGCCCCAAGGTAAGCAATGGATGTGGTCTTCATTTGGCCAAATTCTCGACTCTTCCCCTTCACTCGTGTCTATGGTGATGAATGAGGGATATGTTTAAAGCATATCACTCAGACAACATCCTTTGAACTCATCATCAATCGACGGACCTGGACATCAAACCAATATGTTAGTGTAGTTAGGTTTGATTAAGAGAAAAACATCTATCCAGGCTATAGTTGCAACCTCACACAGGTCCTGGAGAGTTGAGCATGCCCCAAGGTAAGCAATGGATGTGGTCTTCATTTGGCCAAATTCTCGACTCTTCCCCTTCACTCGTGTCTATGGTGATGAATGAGGGATATGTTTAAAGCATATCACTCAGACAACATCCTTTGAACTGAACTAAAGCAACATTGCCAGAACTTTGTGTGGTTGCTCATGGACCTACCAGAAGTAGATCTCATGGAAGAGTTCCATCATGAGAGAGCATCATCATCTGCTTTTCTTTTTTTTCGGGCAATATATGAAAAAATATGAGGTCCTCCTAACTTGGTGGAATAGAGAGTCTGTGGCCTTGGGCTCTTTCCTTCAACAAAGGTGATTATCCATGGTGATGGGAAAACCAACTTCAGTCTTAGAGAGTTGGAGGACTGTTGCAGCTTTGAAGCACAGTTCAAATAATTGTGAGGAATGAGGTGGTGTCTTGCTGGAGAATAAGAGGATAGGACCTCTTCCTAGCAGTCGATGAAAAATCTCAATCTTCGTGAGAACTAGACTGTGGGTTCTCAAGCTGTCTCACTGAACTGGGAAACACATGTCCTATAATGTCTATGAAGTTAATCCATGAGAGGGGATATGAACCGGGGGATGCTAATATTAGTGGAAAGTGAGAGGCTAACAATGGGTTGTGAGAAGTCAAGGATGTGGGCGAGGGGCAGGGGTGAGGGAACATGGGACATGGAGAATTTCTCTGATGACTGCATAGGTGGAAGTGGATATATATAGGGTGGAAAAGGTAGGACGGGTTAGTCGGAATGAGGCGAATAATCAATGAAGGATAATGATTGAGGAATAATATAGAGTTCTGACAGAACCCCATAGATGGAAAGATAATGGTTCAAATTCATTGTACTTTTGATGTGCCTTTTAGATCAGGGTGTCATCTCTTCTTACATGCCAATGTGATGGGTGATTTGTTTGAATCTCATTGGTTGAACCTTTAGTGTAATGTAATGACAGGTAGCTCAACTTAGTCCCATGTGAATCCCCTGCTAAAGCCAATACTTTGAATGTAGGCCATAACTTCGATCTGAAATGGTAATCTTGGGAATCTACAAAAATGTCAAACCATCTAATCTATATGTGTGAAGGGAGTTTATATTGTGTTGCCAAAAAGGAAAATTATGCCAACTATGTACTATGCTACTTGTTGTACAATCTACACTACTCCTACTCTATCAAACTTCAGGGTTAAGAAAAGGATATAAGTAATGGGTGACCCCTGTGGGATATACTACACCTTCAACATACTTCCATTCATAAGTCCTTTGAGAAATTTTCCCTGTAATGTAGCTAGCTTGGTAGCACCAATGTCACTAATATAGACCAAATGGAAAGGAACCAACCAACACATACGTAATTTGCCAAGGTGTTGTAAATATTTGTTGTCATACAACAAGACCAAAGATCCAGGCTGAAGTAGTTTCTGGTGGATGCTGTGATGATGCCATGCTTTCTCTCTTTTATTTTTGATCATCTGGATGAATCCTACCATAATACAGTCCTCCTTGAGCTCCATACATTCATCTAATCATTTTTGAAGAGACCGTCCATCTGTCATTTGAGTTGTTAGAGAAACCCAGAGGCTAGAGACAATAAATTCTAACGACATCACTGCTTCTTTACCACAAACCAATATGAATGGTTTGTGCTTCGCCAACCTCTTATAAGTTACTTGATATTCCCATAATACTATAGGGATACACTAATCCCAATCACCACACTTCACATTACAAACTTTGGTTAAAGCATGTTCAAAATTTTTATTTAAAGCTCCAACTGTCATTAGCTTGAGGATAATAGAGAGTGCTCTTTTGGTGGTGGATCATAAACTCCTGAGTGAGTTGTTGAATGGTATCATTCATAAAATTTAAGCCTTGGTCACTCATTATCACCTTTGGACAACTGAATCTTGTAGTCACATTCTCAAAAATGAATCGCATTGTTGTTTATGTTGTACAATCTTTTACCGACCCAGCTTCGACCCATCTCGTTAGATATTCTATGGCAGTAATAATATAGCACACACCTGTCTGACACATAGGGGGAGAGATTGGGCCCAAAAAATCAATGGCCCACTTTTCAAAAGGTTCCAAGGCTGTGACATAAAACAATGAGAGCTTGTCTCTTCGGCAAGGTTTTCCAATCCATTGACATACATCGCAACGTTTACAATATTCCTTGGAATCTACAAAGAGTGAGGGCAACCAAAGCCCTGCATGCATAACTTTCTGCGTTGTGTCCTTACCTGCATTCTACCCTCTGGAAATACCCTCATGTACTTCATATGAAATTGGATCTCGTTCAAGCTCTAATGCACACATGTGCAGAAAACCATCCGCTCCCAACTTATACAATTGCCCCATGATCAACAAATAATATGTGTTACGGGTCACCAGTTGAAGACATTTAGCCTGGGTATACCTTGGTGGAGCCCATCCTGACATGAGAAATTATGCGATCTTGACCAATTAATTAGGAACTGCTTCAACTCATAAGATTTGTGCATTTGGGATTTCATCATCTAGGCTCTTACTAGCCTCTCCATTCTCAAGACATGACAGATGATCCGTGATGACATTATATTTTCTTGGCTTGACCACAACCTTGAAGTCAAAATCATGAAATATCAACAACTAGCGCTACATTCTTCCTCCTAGAACTGACTTGTTTACCAAAAAATTGACCATGGAGTGGTCTGTAAAGAATTTGAAAGGGGTCACCAACAAGTAATGATGAAACTTTTTCAAGGAATATACCATAGCAAGGCCCTCACACTCTGTTGTATTATCATTCTTATTTGCATCAGAAAACTTGTGACTGGAAACATATACCATATGGCTAATATTACCTTGGCCTAGTTGCGCAAGAACTACTCCCATCATAATGGATGAGGCATCTACATGAACGTGAAAGAGCTTAAACCAATTACAAAAAAATAGAATCGACGCATTGACAAGCTTCTCTTTTAGAGTATCTAAGTCTACCTAACATTCTTGGGTCTAGACGTACTTGGTATCCTTGCACAATAACTTCTCCAGAGGGGATGCAATCTTCACATAACCCTGAATGAACCACTGGTAATATCCTATATGACCTATTGCCACATGCATCTCAGAACAAAGTGGGGATCACCATATCTAATATGGCGACAATATTAGTTGGATCAACTAAAAATCCATCCTTGCAAACGATGTGCCACAATAGTGTTCCAAAGGGTGTATAGAAGATGCACTTCTTCAAATTTAATGAAATCTAGAGTTTGCGACGTCAATCCAGCATCAATTGAAGGGATTGCATGTGTTATTTCAACAAACTGAACACTGTAAAATCATCCAAATAAACTTCAAGAAACTTGTGGCTAAATTCCTTGAAGAGAACAACCACTATTTGAGAAAAAACAATAAGTGCATTTTTCCAATCCAAATGGCATCACAATATATGCAAATGACCCCCTTTTCATAGCAAAGGTGGTTTTGGCTTGATCCTCCTCTGCTATTTGAACCTGCTGATACCCCAAAAAACCATTTGTAAAAGAGTAGGCTTCATGTCCTCCAAAATTTTCCAATATCTCATCAGTGAAATTGGTAGGGAAAGGGTCATGGATGTAGGTTGCATATAGACTTCTCATATCTACATGGATTCAAATATCATTGATTTTCTTAGGTTGCATAACCATAGGAAGAATCCAATCAGACTCCTCCATAGGGACAATGATTCTAACATCCAACATCTAATCCAATTATTTTTGTAATTTTTTGTTATATTTTGGATTTAATCAATAAGGCTTCCTCTTGATCGGTTTGGCATTCAGCTTGAGTTAAATTTCCATAGATCCCAACAATCCTCCAATTCCATTCATTTCTGAAAAGTTATGGGGAAACAAGTCCTCATATTCCTTAAGTAGGTCGACAACTTGAGTGACAGTCTCCTTATCCCAGTAATCTCCAATGATGGCCATTTTGGGCGCTTCCTCTGTGCCAATATTATGTTCCTTGGTCTTAATCAGACGACCATAGTCCGGCATAGCCATCTCCACCGCCTTTCCTTTCAATGTGCTCTCACCTTCAGATTGTTTGATTTGTATTCCCCATGGTTCATCATCATCAATATTATCAACATCAACCTTCCAACAACAAATAGCCTCTTTCGTTTTTGCCATTGGCCAGTGATATGAGCATACTACCCTAGGTGTGGCTTCCTTTGGTTGATAATGAAATATAAATTCCTTAATCCAGAGGAGGGCTTCTCTTTTAGCCGAATCTTATGTTGTGAAGCGAAATGTTAATAAAAATTGTGAACTAACATGGGTCCACTCTATCGTTTGCCTCTTGAGCTCCTCCTAGATATACCGGTTCCTAGGAACCATACCCACAGTATCAACTAACAGATGGACCCATTGGGTTCGAGGAATATTCTTAGAAATCCAACGTCATTTCCAAAAAGAAATGTGTTCTTGGGGATCTTCAGTGCCCTTATATCGATTTTCCAATTTGAACTCGAAGATGGGTTGGAACAGTACTTTTATCAACTTATCCACCTACACCCAATCCTGGATATTAGTGTGATGCCTTTCCAACCACCACGCAGGTGTCCCCCGAACCATGACATCCATGGTTTGGATCTTGTGTTCTATTGGGATGACCTTCTCCATCTGCACCAGGAATGCATCTACCATCCCCATTCCATGGAATCATAGGGCATCACATAACTCAGATCTGATCCAACGCAATGCTTTAGTTATCCTTGCACATATGTGAGTAGGGATCTCGTACAACTTGTTTTGCCATCATTCCATGGCATCTTCAAATTTAATATCATAGGACTTTATGCTCTACCAACATAACTCCCCATCTGCAGTGGGAGATATGTAATATTACATGTGCCTAGTGATCTTATAGATGTTCTCAATAACTGAGCCTCATGCATCATCATCCATCAACTCACTATATCTGTCCCCTTCATCAGGATCAAGAGGTGTGATCAGGCGTAGGATTTCTATCTCAAATAACATTTTCCTCTTCTTCAAATTCAACACTACATTATTGTTGAAGGCCCAGTTAATGCCAAGAAATGTAGGGTATGGATCAAAGTCATCTATAATCTCTATGACTTCATAGTCATCCTTCGTCTTCACCCCTTATATATTCACCTCTACTTTCTCTAGTCGACTTATAGGATAGATACTGTACTTTTTCACCAACCGAAGGTGGATGTTCAACCAGAACAAAATTGGCTTCCCCATCAACTCCCAAGAATTCTTTAGCAATATGTTCACATTGGAACCCAGATCCAACATGACTCTATCCATGTCATACCCACCAAGCTTCGTTGTCATCTTGAACTTGCATCCAGTGTGCTTTTTCTTACTGACCTGACACAGATCTCTTTCTGGTAGGGGGGATGATATGTTCATATCGGTCCCTTGTTCCCCCATGTAGGTAGCTAACATCTGTGTCAACTTTTTCATAGCATTGGGATTGTTGGAGCTGCCTTTGTTTTTCTAGCCCGTCACAAATTTCATTTTTAATGCTCGAAGTTGAAAGATGGTTTTCGTATTTTCCGTCTGTGGTTTAAAAATCTCTAAAGCTTTATTAATGCAAATAGCGATGATTATTATACTCTCGAGGTGAGTCCTACCCTTCATAAAAATGTTTCCTCTTTTTGTTCTACCTCGGGATCTCGTAGGTCGGATGCTATAAATCACATAGTTCACACATCCCGAGCAATGAAACAATGAAATCATGATAAGGATATAAACGTAATTAATTAATCACTTAATCAGAGTTTATATTCCCTTTTTAATTAAGTCGTATTATCGCGATCTTGTGGTTTCTCAGCTCGGTATGTAAATTTCCCGGAAACTTACCTTTGAAGCTCCGATTCGCGATACGACGAATCTAAATAATTACGAAATTAATTAAGCTCCTAATCACGATTACGTTTTTATTAACCAAAGTCGATCATCGCAATATTGGGTGTTAGAGGTTCAAAGTGTCAAAGCAAAATTCCCGATACAACAAGTTGTGAAAGATTAATTAACGTTGGTAAAGCCAGATTAATTAAGCTAAATCAATACATCCCGCTTTTTTATGCTTGCATGATTTACGAGGTAACCTTATTTCTTCCATACGCCAACTGACACTTCAAACCGCCAAAATTTATGGCATTAATTAGGAAATAGGGCGAATCGATGAATAAAGCTCGGGTTTTTATGGTTAAATTTAATTCTGAGCATGATTTGATAGATTTCATCTGAAAGAGTACCAGTTTTCGAATATATATAGAACGGTTATGCAGTATAGCAAATTCATTTCTACATTATGCAGAGCACATTTTCTCGGTGAGCTGACTTCTGTATGTATACGTATTTCTATCGCAGAAGAGATAAAGCACAATCTCAAGCCATGGCTCCGCGAAAAGCATCCAAAGCCAGTGTTGAGGTTTCAGGACAAGGCTTGGACAACGTTGCTGATACTTCACTTCGAAGTGTTGAATCTGTCCTGAATTGGTCTTTCGTTTTCGATGTTCTGCAAGCTGAATTGGTGGATTATTCCAATGATTCCAATGACAACGAAAAAGATGATATAACCACCAAGTATAATATCGTCATCCAATCCGGAATGCACAAAGTAGCATCCAGGCCATGACTACTGCCATATTATGATATGGTCCTATGGGCATTAGACCATGTGGACATACCAACCAGAACCATCATGAGTGAGCGGAAGGTCACCGTCGGGAATTCTTGGCCTGAACATCTGCAAGCCATGTATAAGTTGCCCACAACGTTCGAATTTACATATGGTGCCGAATTCTTAGACAAATTCAAATAGAAGGAATGTGTGCAGTATGATAAAACCATGTCTAGCTTAATAAAAGATTGGGTTTCTCACTCTGCGAAGTTTAGGATAGACAGTCATGGTGTATATTCAATAGCTTTTTTAGAATTGCAGTACAAATATGTAGCCATGATGACATGCATGTTGTACGGGAGAGAGGACACCTCACATTTCTTTCTTCCATGGGTACCTCTAATGTTTCGAGTCGCCGAAGGTTGTTCCTTCAATTGGGCGAAGATGCTGTCTGAAAGCCTAACCAGTCGGGTCACAGAGTATCGGGCGCAGAAAGAAAGCAGAAAAGTTGTTGCATTTTTTATGTCTGCATACATTATGGACATCGTTTGTTATTTAACACCATTTCCCTTAATGAGATGGAGTTGGACTCCAGCAGAAGACGAGCCCATACACGTCTATCATTCAAAATTATGGGAAAACAAAGCAGCAAATTTCGTATACAAAATCTTCAACTGGGTGACGGTGCCTCTGCATGTCACTATTTTTGGTCACCCGCCACCCATGATCTTGGAAAACATAGTGACTAATCTGAGCAGCATAGCAGACTGGTATGTAGAAGCTGAATTTTCATATCTTAGAGTTTTCAGGGCTTCTGTTCCCCCACATGCATTGCCATTGTTCATTCCTGACAAGCTAGCTTGTCGTGAGGTTGCTAGGAAAACAATAATTGGTGGTATAAGCAAGGAGCTTAAGGGATACTCAAAGAAGGTATGGCCACCTTTTCCTGTTCATTTAAATTCTTATTCTTTATTAGATTTTGGGCATGCCAAAGCTGAGGCAACAACCCTGGAAGACCTAAATTTGGTCCTCATTGAATACAAGAAGCACGATCTGCAAAGGGTCGTGAGCAATCATTTGGCTAGTTGCGGGCTCAAGAGATTTGAGCACGAGAATTCACCCTCGGATGACATTTTTTGAGGCGCAAGGTCCTATGCCGAGATTCTAGCTCAGATACAAACCTTGACACCCGAGGAAAGAGACGATGTT
The DNA here is from genome assembly GCA_032191745.1 of Picea mariana. Classification (NCBI taxonomy): domain Eukaryota; kingdom Viridiplantae; phylum Streptophyta; class Pinopsida; order Pinales; family Pinaceae; genus Picea; species Picea mariana. Next base: position 12,302 of record JASDQU010753683.1, read on the forward strand.
TTGAAGTTCCAGGAACATCGATGCAGTTGTCTTCCTGTAGTTTTGCGGGGTGAGAGACTGAGTACAATGGAGATGAAACAAAGATATGCCGAAGGCTCTAATGATGCGACTCCCGATCAAGAAAAACACCAGGATGAGGGAGAGAAAACTAAGAGTCCGAAAGCTGAGATAAAGACTCCCGACCCGTCGAAGAAGCAGAGTCCGGTTGCTACTCCAGGAAAATCAGCAAAGTAGATTGGAGAACCTATCACATCAGTTACTCCCTTGCAAATGACTCAGGGAAATATTGATGCATGATGGATCTTCAATGAAGAGTTGAGGCCTATAAGGGTAGAAGAACTCCCTCTAAATGATTTTTTCTTAGATAAGAAGAGAAAGGCAGTGGTAAAGAGGGAATTCTATCAGGAAGGAGAGTCAACTACCAAGAAATATAAAGTTATAACTGATGGAAAAGACAAGAAGAATGAACAATTCGTGACTGAAATAGCAAGGACATTAGGAGCATACGCCACATAAAATCAATTTTCAGTCGGGGTCTTGAAAAACCAGCTGAAATGAAAGAATCGCCTCATCAAGACCCTGGAAGCTAGACTAGCCACAACAATGGAGACTGCCAAAGACCAGGCGAGTGTAGGCATAGAGCAAGCAAGGTTGGCTGATAAAAATGAAATAGAGCTGCTCAAGACTAAGCTCGAACAAGCACAGCTGGTGGTTTGAGATGGTCAGATGCAAGCGAGCCAGCAAAAAGATTTGATCCAACAGCTGCAGGCTAAGGTGGAAATCGCCGAAAGCAAAATGATAGATATTGGGATGTTTCAGTCCCAGGCAATGGAGATTCAGAGCAGAGTCTTTGCGGCCAAACAAAATTTACTCAGCAAAGTAGAGGAGATTCGGGACAACTGCTTGCTGGTTAATCAAGTTTTGGAGAATTTAACTGCTAGAGAAAGGGAAGCTGGAGCAGCACGGGTCGCCTTCCAAGAGGCTATGATAGCCACAGACAACAGGGATTTGGGAAGTACTCCCAGGTTCACCATTTCAGAGCAGACCAGAGGAAACATTCTATTAAAGGATTGGGAGCACAGCATCGCGGAAGGCAAGCTGCAAGCCAAAAGGGTAACGAATTCTTTAGAAGAGGCCTTTAGTTCTATACATGGAATTCTACTAGGCATTGATAGCAGAGGTAGTGCCGAGGCATTGATTCAAATGAATGTGGAAAAAATCTCACTTGATTTAAAGGAAAAAGAGGAAAGAGATTCGGTCGAGATCTCCCAAATGACTATGGCGGACATAATCCAAATAAACAAATGTATGATTAAACCAAGCACGCAATTATGCGCTATTGATATCATAGACAGACAGATGGAAGATAGGCTGCCGTAATTAGCCCGAGATTGTTACTCTTTTGAGGCCAACTATCAAGCAGAACTGTCAAGGTTGGTATCTCGACTGGTTGAAAGATGTGTCACCTGTACCGAGCGCGCGCACGCGAGGACAAACTTCTGGCGCCAAGTAAAGACAGAGAAGAAGAAATGGATCAATTTCTCTCCTCCCTATCATAACCAAAATTTTTGTAACGATTTAGATTCCATCTTATTTGTAAAACTATATAAATATACCATAGAAAAAAAGAAACGAGGCTGGACCTTTTTGTGTCGATTGTAACAGAGTTTTTACATTTTGAGAGTTAATACAAGGCAAATATGAAGATTCTCAATTCCGTAAAGACTGTGTTATGAGTTTGTTTTCTTGTATCTCATATTTCGTTTCATTTCATATTCATAACTGATGAATGCTTCGTTATAATTTAGTACGACCACTACTATAGCGAATGGATTTTGGTTTTCTGTAATTGTTTACTATTTTTCCTCTGTACCAACTATTAGCAGGTGTAAGACCAGTCAACACTTTCAGAATTCTACATATATTTTATGCTACATCGGGTTATTTCCTTACAGTTTTCCTCTTCTGTTTATACGTGAGATTCTCCCTTGATAGGAGCCTTACACTATAGACAACTAAATGTTTTTCTCCCACCTCATACATTTTATTAAGATATAACTCAATTATGGGAAAGAGCCTTTGATTTGCACCCCCTTTTATTTCCGAAACCGTAAACTCTCTTTTATACGACCAAATTGAGACAACACTTAATTTCTCTCTGAAGTTTTTCTTATTTTACTGTTCCTCCATGACTGTCCCTGTACCAACATAGCCCAATATCAAACCCGGATTATCAAATCAAACACACATTGCCTTAAATCTTTTCGATACTATTCTTAAAATATCTACTACTCGGGTTGAACTCGAACGTTCAGGGGCAACGATTGAACATGATATAACCATCGAGGAATAGTTGGAAGCTAGACAATGCCAACGTAGAAATCTTGCTTAGTTTCCTTTGCCGAAGGTTGACGTTTCTATTTTCTCCACTCTTTACCCACTTTCGGATGCCTAGACACTATACTTCTAAGCCTTAAGTACAGACTCTGGAACAACATCTTTCTGGTGCCGTTGCTGGGGATCAAAGTTACGAAACCTTTTTCCCTGGGAAAATGACATTTGTGTTTCGTTGAAAGCGTTACCCTTTGATAGTGAACAAAGAGTACACACCTTTTTAAGGCTTTTCAATCTTTCACTTGGTGACTCCGCAGGTAATAAACTAGCATCCGGTCGAAGGAATACCAGACAAAACTTGAATGGTAAGAAAATTACACCCGTTACCGATCTCGAGAAGATTCTAAAGGCGAGAGGCTCTCTTAAGCCAACCGCTGCGGTCTATAAACTTAAAACCCCACAACTGAAGACTAAGAGTCCTTCTGAACCCTCAACTTCACTCCATCCTCTCTTTGATACTAAAGATTTAACGTCAAGTTGCTCCGAAGTTAGGAGTGAGATTCATCCAATAGTCCCCGTAGTACACAAAGGAAAGGGCCCTCT
>JASDQU010753683.1:21556-37230 GCA_032191745.1 Picea mariana
ATTTAAACAATGCTCTTGATTTTCTTTTTTCATTCATAAACTTTTGACACATTTCGGATAGCTCCGATAATCTTCGTATTTTCCTCTTACATGATTCCAGCTGCATACAAAACAAGCAGGGGAAGTAAATTGAAAGTCAGTGTCAGAAATAAATCAGCTTAAACATGTGATACCTAAGAAATTTCATATTGTGCAAAGAAATTGAAATGAATAGGTAAAGATGAGATTTCCCAAAAGACATGTTCTAAAGGACTATTAAAGAAAACCGAAGTAACTTCACTCAAACAGAAACATCAACTGAACTGATAAATAACACAGTTGTTTCTTGGTTTAATAGCTTATGAAAAATTAAGACAAATTAAATGATTCACCCAATTTAAAAGCAGTTAGTCAAAGTAAAGTATCCCCGATAATATCTACAAGAGTCAGTTTAAAATTTTTGACCTCTGTATTTTTAGTCAGTAAGTCACTACCTAGCATCCTTCTACCTTCGGGTTTACCTTTTAAAAAAAGTCATCATTTTCCGTTTCATATAAGAAGGGATAAGAGTTTTTTCGTTTCAACCTCGTGATATTCAAAGTAGATTGTGGAAAGAAAGCGGGCCTTCACAACTTCTCGATCCCCTACTAAACGAAGGAATGTTTAAAGTGATCCTAACTTTCCTAGGTTTTTCAACGACATTGGAGGATTGAAGCTTGCTCAAATAGAATGCCCTAAGAAAGTTATTTTCCCTTTTTCCCTATGAACGAAGGTGTAGTGAAGGTCAAGGGAAGGTTGGTACCGAGTAATCAAAGTAAGTTGACAGACCTATAATGCAAAAAATTACATAGATATCAGCCCTGATACAAACTGATTGCCCCCATCTTCGTGCTCTAAAATCAAATTATAAGACAAGTGGTGAAATGAAATTCAGAAATGATTGCCCCCACTTAGTCTAAGAGACGATGAAAGGAAATTCATAAATGATTGCCCTCGTCTCATCATTTAAATGCATGAATATATTCTGAAGTGGTGAAATGAAATTCAGTAAAAAGGGGCCAGATAACTTCACGGGGGTACTGAACAGGCTCGCTGACAGTGAAGCAATATCTGAGATATCTGTAAGGCTGTTATACATGAATATCACTCTACTTCGGTAACCAATTCTTTTTAAAAACCTGATCTACATCCCAAGTTCAGATGGGACTTCCCAATTAAAAACATATAATCTTCTTCTTTTGATGCAAGCTGATAGCCGCAAGATCTGTTGGGTTTCCTAGAACTGTTTTGATTGTCTTAAAGCAGACCTGAAATTAGTAGCGGGAAAGGGAAAGTCGTGAAAGGGACTACAACTAAATTTAAAAAGAGTATCTGAGTTTGAAAAAAGCTTTTCAAGGTAAAAAACAAAGTCTCTTTCCCCCTTCGATACCCTGTTCTTAGGAACCTTTTCGCCTAATTGAAGCTATTGACTCCATTTACCCAATATTGGCACGCGGTCTACTGTTCTTCCCACCTTACAAGAAAGCGGGATCCCTAGTTGGAGCCTATGTTGGAGCCGCCTTTGTTTTTCTAGCCCGTCACAAATTTCATTTTTAATGCTCGAAGTCGAAAGATGGTTTTCGTATTTTCCGTCTGTGGTTTAAAAATCTCTGAAGCTTTATTAATGCAAATAGCGATGATTATTATACTCTCGAGGTGAGTCCTACCCTTCGTAAAAATGTTTCCTCTTTTTGTTCTACCTCGGGATCTCGTAGGTCGGATGCTATAAATCACGTAGTTCACACGTCCCGAGAAACGAAACGGCGAAATCACGATAAGGATATAAACGTAATTAATTAATCACTTAATCCGAGTTTATCTTCCCTTTTTAATTAAGTCGTATTATCGCGATCTCGTGGTTTCACAGCTCGGCATGCAAATTTCCCGGAAACTTACCTTCGAATCTCCGAGTCGTGATATGACGAATCTAAATAATTACGAAATTAATTAAGCTCCTAATCACGATTATGTTTTTATTAACCAAAGTCGATCATCGCAATCTCGGGTGTTAGAGTTTCAAAGTGTCAAAGCAAAATTCCCGATACAACGAGTGGCGAAAGATTAATTAACATTGGTAAATCCAGATTAATTAAGCTAAATCAATACATCTTGCTTTTTTATGCTTCCACGATTTATGAGGTAACCTTATTTCTTCCATACGCCAACTGACACTTCAAACCGCCAAAATTTATGGCATTAATTAGGAAATAGGGTGAATCGATGAATAAAGCTCGGGTTTTTATGGTTAAATTTAATTCTGAGCATGATTTGACAGATTTCATCTGAAAGAGTACCATTTTTCGAATATATATAGAACGGTTATGCATTATAGAAAATTCATTTCTACATTATGCAGAGCACATTTTCTCGGTGAGCTGACTTCTGTATGTATACGTATTTCTATCACAGAAGAGCTAAAGCACAATCTCCAGCCATGGTTCCGCAAAAAGCATCCAAAGCCAGTGTTGATGTTTCTGGACAAGGCTTAGACAACGTTGCTGATACTTTACCTCGAAGTGTTGACTCTGTCCTGAACTGGTCTTTTGTTTTCAATGTTCTGTAGGCTGAATTGGTGGATTATTCCGATGATTCCAACGACAACGAAAAAGATGATATAACCACCAAGTATAAGATCGTCATCCAATCCAGAATGCACAAAGTAGCAGCCATGCCACGACTACTTCCATATTATGATATGGTCCGATGGGCATTAGACCATGTGGACATACCAACCAGAACCATCATGAGTGAGCGGAAGGTCACCGTCGGGACTTTCCAGCCTGAACATCTGCAAGCCATATATAATTTGCCCACAACATTCGACTTTACATATGGTGCCGAATTCTTAGATAAATTCAAATAGAAGGAATGTGTGCAGTATGATAAAACCATGTCTAGCTTAATAAAAGATTGGGTTTCATGCTCTGCGAAGTTCAGGACAGACACTCATGGTGTATATTCAATAGCTTATTTAGAACCGCAGTACAAGTATGTAGCCATGATGACATGCAGGTTGTATGGGAGAGAGGACACCTCACATTTATTTCTTCCATGGGTACCTCTAATGTTTCGAGTCACCGAAGGTTGTTCCTTTGACTGGGTGAAGATGATGTCCGACAGCCTAACCAGTCGGGTCACAGAGTATCGGGCGCAGAAAGAAAGCGGAAAAGTTGTTGCATTTTTTATGTCTGCATACATTATGGACGCTGTTTGTTTTTTAACACCATTTCCCTTAATGAGCTGGAGTTGGACTCCAGTAGAAGACGAGCCCATACACATCTATCATTCAAAATTATGGGAAAACAAAGCTGAAAATTTCGTATACGAAATCTTACACTGGGTGACGGTGCCTCTGCATGTCACTATTATCAGTCACCCGCCACCCAGGATCTCAGACAGTATAGTGACGAATCTGAGCAACATAGTTGACTGGTATGTAGAAGTTGAATTTTCATATCTTAGAGTTTTCGGGGCTTCTGTTCCCCCACATGCATTGCCATTGTTCATTCCTGACAAGCTGGCTTGTCGTGAGGTTGCTAGGGAAACAATAATCGGTGGTATAAGCAAGGTGCTTAAGGGATACTCAAAGAAGGTATGGCCACCTTTTCCTGTTCATTTAAATTCTTATTCTTTATTAGATTTCAGGCATGCCAAAGCTGAGGCAGTAGACCTGGAAGACCTGAATTTGGTCCTCATTGAATACAAGAAGCACGATTTGTAGAGGGTCGTGAGCAATCATTTGGCCAGTTGCGGGCTGAAGAGATTTGAGCACGAGAATTCACCCTCGGATGACATTTTTCGAGGCGCAAGGTCCTATGTTGAGATTCTAGCTTGGATACAAACCTTGGCACCTGAGGAAAGAGCTGATGTTCTGAAGTTCCAGGAACATCGATGCAATTGTCTTCCCACAGTGTTGCAGGGTGAGAGCCCGAGTACGACGGAGGTGAAACAAAGAGATGCCAAAGGATCTAAGGATGCGACCCTCGATCAAGAAAAACACCAGGATGAGGGAGAGAAAACTAAGAGTCCGAAAGATGAGATAAAGACTCCTGACCTACCGAAGAAGCAGATTCTGGTTGCTACTCCAGGAAAATCAGCGAAGCAGATCGAAGAACCTATCACATCAGTTACTCCCTTGCAGTCGACTCAGGAAAATATTGATGCAGGATGGATCTTCAATGAAGAGTTAAGGCCTATAAGGGTAGAAGAACTCCCTCTGAATGAGTTTTTCTTCAATAAGAAGAGAAAGGCACTGGTAAAGAGGGAATTCTATCAGGAAGGAGAGTCAACTGCCAAGAAATATAAAGTTATAACTGATGGAAAAGACAAGAAGAATGAATAATTCGTGACTGAAATAGTAGGGACATTAGGAGCATACGCCATGGCAAATCAATTTTCAGTCGGGGTCTTGAAAAATCAGCTGAAACGAAAGAATTGCCTCATCAAGACCCTGGAAGCTAGACTAGCCACAACAATGGAGACTGCCAAAGACCAGGCGAGTGTAGGCATAGAGCAAGCAAGGTTGGCCGATAAAAATAAAATAGAGTTGCTCAAGACTAAGCTCGAACAATCATAGCTGGTGGTTTGGGATGGTCAGATGCAAGCGAGCCAACAAAAAGATTTGATCCAAAAGTTGCAGGCTAGGGTGGAAATCGCTGAAAGAAAAATGATAGATATCGGGATGTTTCAGTCCCAGGCAATGGAGATTCAGAGCAGAGTCTCTGTGGCCAAACGAAATTTACTCGACAAGGTAGAGGAGATTCGAGACAACTGCTTGTTGGTTAATCAAGTTTTGGAGAATTTAATTGCTAGAGAAAGGGAAGCTGGAGCAGCACGGGTCACCTTCCAAGAGGCTATGATAGCCACAAACAACAGGGATTTGGGAAGTACTCCTAGGTTCAACATTTTTGAGCAGACCAGAGGAAACATTCTATTAAAGGAATGGGAGCACAACATCGTGGAAGGAAAGCTGCAAGCCAAAAGGGTAACGAATTCTTTAGAAGAGGCCTTTAGTTCTATAGATGGAAATCTGCTAGGCATTGATAGCGGAGGTAGTGCCGAGGCATTGATTCAAATGAATGTGGCAAAAATCTCGCTTTATTTAAAGGAAAAAGAGGAAAGAGATTCGCCTGAGATCTCCCAAATGACTATGGTGGACATAGTCCAAATAGACAAATGTATGATTAAACCAAGCATGCAATTATGCGCTATCGACATTATAGATAGACAGATGGAAGATAGGCTGCTATAATTAGCCCGAGATTGTTACTCTTTTGAGGCCAACTGTCAAGCAGAACCGTCAAGGCTGGTATCTCAACTGGTTGAAAGATGTGTCACCTGTACCGAGTGCGCGTGAGGAAAAGCTTCTGGCGCCAAGTAAAGACAGAGAAGAAGAAATGGAGAAATTGCTCTCCTCCCTATCATAACCGAAATTTTTGTAATGATTGAGATTCCATCTTATTTGTAAAATTGTATAAATATACCATAGAAAAAAAGCAACGAGGCTGGACCTTTTTGTGTCGATTGTAACAGAGTTTTTACATTTTGAGAGTTAATAAAAGAAAATCTGAAGATTCTCAATTCCGTCACGACTGTGTTATGATTTTGTTTTCTTGTATCTCATATTTTGTTTCATTTCATATTCATAACTGAGGAATGCTTCGTTATAATTTAGTACAACCACTACTATAGCGAATGGATTTTGGTTTTCTATAATTGTTTACATTTTTTCCTCTGTACCAGCTATTAGCAGGTGTAAGACCAGTACACACTTTCAGAATTCTACATATATTTTATGCTACATTGGGTTACTTCCTTACATTTTTCCTCTTCTGTTTATACGTGAGATTCTCCCTTGATAGGAGCCTTACACTATAGACAACTAAATGTTTTTCTCCCACCTCATATATTTTATTAAGATATAACTCAGTTACGGGAAAGAGCCTTTGATTTGCACCCCATTTTATTTCTGAAACCGTAAACTCTCTTTTATATGACCAAATTGAGACAACAATTAATTTCTCTCTGAAGTTTTTCTTATTTTACTGTTCCTCCATGACTGTCCCTGTACCAACACAGCCCAATATCGAACCCGGATTATCAAATCAAACGCACATTGCCTTAAATCTTTTCGATACTATTCTTAAAACAGCTACTACTTGGGTTGAACTCGAACGTTCATGGGCAGCGTTTGAACAGGATATAACCATCCAGGAACAGTTGGAAGCTAGACAACGCCAATGTAGAAATCTTCCTTAGTTTCTTTTGCCAAAGGTTGACGTTTCTCTTTTCTCCACTCTTTACCCACTTTCGGATGCCTAGACACTGTACTTCTAAGCCTTAAGTACAGACTCTGGAACAACAGAGATCATTGAGAAATCTCAAACAACACCTTAAGAAATTACTTATTCGATCTTCAATGTTTGTTTCACGACTTAATTCATGCATTGCTCCTTCACATGTAAAGCACTTGAAATCCTTTAGGTGATGTTCCTTGATCACTCTTTTCTCGGTATGTTGCAACTCTTCCTATCTACACACTTCATCCAATGACCTTTGCATCGCACATTGTATTTCTTTGTGCACACGATCTTCCTTTAATGAAATTTGCATGGTGTGTTGTAGCTCTTCACGGGTGTGAGCCTCTTCTAAAAACATCTGTGTCACATGTTGGACTTCTTGATGAATCTGAACCTCCTCAAGTGACCTTTGAGTTGCATATTGTATCTCTTCTCGTGCTCTTTCTTCTTCGAGGGCCCTTTGCACATTGTGCAAAAACTTTTCTTGCTAAGCAACATCAAATTTAGGAGGGGGTTTCTCTTTCACCATGCTTCAATCTTTCGCTCCCCCTCGGGTTACCACCCAAAAATCAACCTCCATATCCTTCTCATTTTTACACAGATCTGCATGCACCATGTTGCAATGTGTTCTCGTTTCTTCTCACTTCTTCAGTATGTAGGGACACTCCTCGGTGACATGCTCAGGGATGTAGCCATATCCACAGAGCATGCGTGGTTTGGTACAAAAACTTGATACAAGATCGATCACTCCATAAACTCATCTTCGACCACACCCATATCTACCTCAAGGACCTCCTTGGTATAAGCCTCTTTTAGCACTACCACAATCACCACCCTTATGTTCTTCTTACACCTGTAATACATCGTGGGTGTGGTCATGCATCATCTAGAGTGACCAAATTTTTTTGACATCATGTCCCATGAACTTACAAAATTCACATAACGAAGTATGATGCATTTTCTAATACTTCTCCAAAGTTTGTCAACAGGGTGGTACATGGCCTCACTGTCTTGAGATCTAGCACCACTCTGCCTGAGGCCCGGTTGGAAATGGACTCGGTGTACCCGTCGCCACATAGTTTCCAAGCATAGGGCATTCATCCCTACGATGCCCTTCAAATCAACACATGGTACACCAGACATGCTCGTGCATGACTCTTTTCTTGGACATGTCATGCAATTTCATCGTCAGGTTGGTTAACTGCGACTGCACCTGCACCAATCTTGTCGATGTTTCTGCCCCTCCTAGTGTAGCCTCCAATCTCACGACAATCTCCATTGCTTCTAATTTCGTCGTCACCTTTTGTTGGGTGAGTGGGACTCGAATATGGGGGAGTAGCCCTGCAATAAACCATTCTTTGTGTTGCACATCCTAGATTGGGAAGGTTAGCCTATACAACAAAATATTGAATCGTTGGTCATAATCCCACATAGTTTCCCCTTGTTTTTGCTTAATCTCCTTGATTTTTGTAATACACTGAGACTCTGACTTAGGCTTTTGAAATTCCTTAACTAGATCTCTTTTGATTTTTTCTAGGGACCTCATCTATCCCACGGGCACAATATCCTTGTACTTTATGTACCATGTCAAGGCTTTTTCCCTGAGCACGGTTTCCAGCTATGCAATCTTTGTTGCTTCATCTGTGATCGTCTTCATAGACCATATTGCTTCACACGTGAATCGATGTTGTTCCACATCATCTTTAACCATTCCATGGAACATGGGTAACCTCAGGGTACTATCATAATTCACCATCTTCAATCTTGAACTAACTCCTCCTATCTGATTTTTGGGTGTCAGGGTTCTCAATATCAATACTCTTCTTGATGAAGTAGCACTGACTTCACCTTCTTCTTCACCCGTCTCTTCTCTTCTATCTCCTTCTACTCTTTCTCCTATTCAAATTGCCTCGTTGTATGATGTTCTTTCTTTTTGATTACAAATGTGAAATGGGGTTGGTTCAAAAGGGAGGGGGGTAATTCCATATTCTTTTGATATTTCTTGTGAGGTGACCCACAAAGTTTCCTACTTGCAGTCACGCAATACCATATTCTATCACAAATTATTCTCTCCCACCACTAGGGGATCCTCCATATTCCTCTCCTGATCATGTGCCTCTATTCTATGCCTCCTCTTCCTCCAAGGTTTCGACACTATGCAACAACCAAGGGGTTCATACTTCGTCTCTCAGGATCCTACTCCTACTCTTAATACTACTACTACCACTACCACTACCACCACTACTATTGGTATCCCCACTAGACACCCTACTCTACACGCCACGCCTCTTTTCAGGCCTAACTTCACCCATGCTCCTCCTTGGCACAACACACTCTTTCATACTTCCTCCTGGTGTGGTCTCCTTTATCTTCATCCTGAGCTTGACTCCTCATTGCATTCCCCTTGATATCTTCTTTCCACCTCTTTTTTTCACTTTCCTTCTCAACTCGTCTCTTCTTGCGTATCTTTTGACTCTTTTTCTCCTCCACTCTTCTGGGTTTATCCCATTCCTCACCTCATTCTAAAAACTTATGGATCCTCCTCAACATATCCATCTCCTCTCTCACTTTCCCCCCCTCTTTTCACCCCCCTAGTGTTATGGGATTCTACTCAACCATCCTGTCAGACTCCATGCGCATCAACCCTTTCTCCACAAACAATATCTTTATCCAGAGTGAGATTTCTTCCAACAATCTCTTCCTAGGTCCTTCTAAAAACTTTCTTGGGTGTCAACTAACTCCTCCTATCTGATTTTTGGGTGTCAGGGTTCTCAATATCAATACTCTTCTTGATGAAGTAGCACTGACTTCACCTTCTTCTTCACCCGTCTCTTCTCTTCTATCTCCTTCTACTCTTTCTCCTATTCAAATTGCCTCGTTGTATGATGTTCTTTCTTTTTGATTACAAATGTGAAATGGGGTTGGTTCAAAAGGGAGGGGGGTAATTCCATATTCTTTTGATATTTCTTGTGAGGTGACCCACAAAGTTTCCTACTTGCAGTCACGCAATACCATATTCTATCACAAATTATTCTCTCCCACCACTAGGGGATCCTCCATATTCCTCTCCTGATCATGTGCCTCTATTCTATGCCTCCTCTTCCTCCAAGGTTTCGACACTATGCAACAACCAAGGGGTTCATACTTCGTCTCTCAGGATCCTACTCCTACTCTTAATACTACTACTACCACTACCACTACCACCACTACTATTGGTATCCCCACTAGACACCCTACTCTACACGCCACGCCTCTTTTCAGGCCTAACTTCACCCATGCTCCTCCTTGGCACAACACACTCTTTCATACTTCCTCCTGGTGTGGTCTCCTTTATCTTCATCCTGAGCTTGACTCCTCATTGCATTCCCCTTGATATCTTCTTTCCACCTCTTTTTTTCACTTTCCTTCTCAACTCGTCTCTTCTTGCGTATCTTTTGACTCTTTTTCTCCTCCACTCTTCTGGGTTTATCCCATTCCTCACCTCATTCTAAAAACTTATGGATCCTCCTCAACATATCCATCTCCTCTCTCACTTTCCCCCCCTCTTTTCACCCCCCTAGTGTTATGGGATTCTACTCAACCATCCTGTCAGACTCCATGCGCATCAACCCTTTCTCCACAAACAATATCTTTATCCAGAGTGAGATTTCTTCCAACAATCTCTTCCTAGGTCCTTCTAAAAACTTTCTTTCAACCTCATTGAAAGAATCAGTGTACTCCACAACAGATTCAATGAGATACCCCTCTTTTACTCTAGCAAACTAGAAATTAATGGCTCGAGTCCACTTATTGTCCAATTCCTTTTTCATATCAAGTGTGACTTGATCCTAAACCATTGGTTCTAGAGGCCATAAAGAAGAATTGGTAACGATGTTCCTTTTCATCCATTCATACAATACACAAGGAAATTTAGCAAAGAACGTCTAATGCATATCAGTGTAGGGATACTTATATTTCCATCACTTCACATTGACTCTCAGACCTTGAGTTTCCCATGGGGAAAACTCATGCTCCGTTGTAGTTAACCAATCTTGAATTTCCTCCCGATATGGATACCACCTCATTTATTTCCTTCACTATTCAATACAAGACTTCCAGGTCCCAGCAACAGAACCATTTGTTGGGTCATTTCACGCTTGCATGGGTCCTTCCTAATGTTGGCGAGTTAAGACCCAGGGTTTGTCCAGAGTTGACCAACAAAAACCCCAAATCATCGACATATCAATCTTTAGCTAAGGCTGAAGAAGGTCACACCAAAGATGCTATGAGGATCATAGAGACCATTTGGTCTTGTGTCGGGGATGAAGGGATAACAAACAGAGGTCCATCTAGGTTGACATTTATATCATTTCATAGCTAACATCTTACTATGATTAATATGAAAAAACAATACACATGCATATCCACATACCACATAAGTAACACATGATAGAGCATAACTGTTGTAGCTTTATTATCATCCTCATTCCATCAATCTTAGGTATACATTAGGAAAATCATATATCGATAACAACAAAGTCTCATATTTCCTCAGGTAACTTCCCATATTTACAATAAATTCTTCCATGTGCATCCTTTCAGAAATTTTACATATGACATACCCATACTATAATTGGAGACATTACAATACTACATAGGCTCAAAGCGAGCTCTTCAACAATGAACAACAAGCATTGTCCCAATGAATCAACCAAGAGAGTAACTATGTTCCTAATGTCATTGCTTCCTTTTATATCCTTCTCTGCTTTGGTTCTCTATCTCTTTCGGTTCTACTCCACTCACTCTACTGACTGACAACCTCACACACTTCTATCACATGCCTACATCCCATGTATCCTTACTAGAATCAAAGCAATCTTAACTACTTGGCCAACTCATCTCCTTGTTGCTCCATGTTTCCTTGTGCTATTGGTAGTAATCAATCACGGAGATTTCCTAAAAATTATTTTCTTGATTCTGACACGTGTCTTCTTGATTTCTGGTGCATATTGTAGAACTGGAATTGGCATGCACACATCAAAATTGGATCCAGCATGCGCTTCTTGTCAATCATCATGTATCTACGTGCAAAACTTGAATGAGTGCACACAACTTCGTTTGTGCACCCTTGATTTTTTTTTTTCACAAGAACTGGTGGAAATATATTAATATGAAAAAAGGTGTGGCCAAAGCCACAAGAAGCATAAAGAGTCTTCAAAATTACATAATTCTAGCTCTGACAGAGCATCTTTTAGCCTATTGTCTTTCTACCATCTATCCTTGTCCCATTCTTACTACTACTGTTGATTTTAACTACATAGATTCGACAAAAAACTTATTACGTACTGGGATTAAAACATACACAAGCTATTATTCACTTTTTTGTTAATTCGAGAGCTTTCTCTGATTATTCTTGTTCCTCCTTGGCTTCCACTAGCATGTTTAGGTCCGGTAGAATTCCCACTTCTGCTTCCTCTCCTTTTGTTGGCCCTGCAACGAAATTTGAATTACCAGGATCCTCATTCTTCTTTGTTGTTTGTTCTTGAAGAGAAACAAGTTGGTGAATCAAGAAATCTACTTCATCTTGAATTTGACCGATGAGAACATGATCCCGATTGAGAGTATCAAGTGTAAATGTTGTTGTATAACTAAGGGAATTAACTCCGAGATTCAATATTTTCCTTTCCTCATTGCTAGCCTCCAATTCCTTGTCCACATTGTTTGTGCACTCCCTTTTTTCCATACTTGCTTCCTTGTCCAGAAGAATTCGCAGAGAACGAGCTTGAGTACTGAGAATTGGTTATTCTAGAAGCTTGAGCAACCTATTTGAAGATTCTATAGAGTTTCTGGTGGAGCTTGGATTTCCTTCTTTAGGGGCATGCACCAGATTAAATCCACCAATTACATAATCCAAATTTGTTGAAAATTCTTGGGTTTTCTTAACTGCCCAGACTTATCAAAGGACAAGCAACCTAGAAGCTTCCAGCACAAACTCCAAATCCAAATTTTAGAAAGTTCATGGAAAACCATATTCCCAATTGCATTTATAATTACGCTTCCAACACATACCTGATTACCCATACCTGAGATAACCTTCACAAACCAGCCATGCATATCTTGGGTATTGCTGACAAAATCCTCCTTAATTTTGTTGAAGAGACACACTTCTCCCTCCTTGCCACCTTCCACTATGATTAACATACCTCTCCCCTGTGCTAGATCCATCATATTTGGTGTATTCATAGGCTTCCCTCGTACAAAATATATCCTATGAATGATCTCACCACGTGCTGACTGATACCATTTCAGATTTGGAATGACTGTTCCCAGGATTTTGAAGGAGTTAAACGATATAAAAACTGTGCATGTCCCTTCCACACGTTGAGGAGGACGTACCACATGCCTGAACCAAATTTGACACTTGGTCATTTCAAATTTTACGGAGGGGCAACCACCAACACCGTGCCATTCACCCCCATATGACCAGGAGCTAGCCCGCTAGCTTTGTTTGCTAAGGAATCTGCAATCGTGTTATGGTGACAAAGGATGTGAAAGAAATGAGCATGAAGTCCTTGCAAATATGTTCTAATGCGGTACACAACATTATCTAGATTTGTTTCTTTTGGTGAGGAAGCCTTGATAAAATAGTGAATTGTGTTTTTAGAATTTCCATCAATATTAAGCTCCACGATTTTTCTTTTCTTTTCCAATTGTATGTCCATATACATAGTGTATGCTTCTGCTTTGTTATTGGTAGTGGCTCTTAGATTCCAAGAATACTCCATTAATTGATTTCCTCTAGGGTCAAAGAACACCCCTCCCGCACCTTCCTCCTCAGGGTTCCCTTTAGAAGCTCCATCGAAACATAAGGTATACATGGATTGAGAAGAGATCCAAGCTTGTAAATCTAAAGAGGTAAAATGAAGCTGCCAGTCTGATCTAAGATTGGGTTTGTCCCTTATTTAGCATAGCACATTAATCCTAGCCATCCATCTTTATTCGTCCTGACTTAACATCTGTGCTACCACCATTCTTATTATTTTGGAATTGAAGAATTTTGCTAACTGCCCTTGGGCATGAGAAGCTACGACTCGAGGATTAATCTTTTGATATTTAAAAATACTTCTATTTATGGCTAACCAGATTTTCCAACAAACAAATTTAGGTTTTTCCTTCCATACTCTTTGAAAAATCATTTTTCCAGAGAAGGATCCCCGATAATGATTTCTCCATTTGCCAAGAAGAGTTTTGCATGAGGACGAACATTGGATTTTAGACCATAATTCTACAAATACTGATTTCCAAAGATGCTTTGCAAAATTACATTCCATAAATAAATGATGGGATGTTTCTTCACTCTTTTTACATAGGGTGCAAAGAAAGGGCCTTTGATTCCTCTTTTAGCCAATTTTTCTTCTATAAGTATATTGCCATGAGAAAGAGTCCAACAAAATGTATTCACTTTATGTAACCCATCACTTCTCCATATGTTTTTCCACATCAATTCCTTTGTTTGGAGGACATACTGCATTAAAAGAACCGTGTAGCCTTCTTTTACCGAGTACCCAAAAGCACCCCATCCCCAAGAATCAAGCTTCTGCAAGGGCATCAAAGCAACACATTTGAGGGAGAGGAGAAGAATACCCGCTTGATATTGAAGATGAGGAGGAATAAGAACACCATGAGTATGCCAAACATAAATATCAAATAGAGAAATTTTATTTTGATATATCATCCATTGTCTAATATCACTAAGAGAGACATTTTGGTGGAGAGGGAGAGAACCAAGAATCCCATCCTTCCAAATATAATTTTCTTGCCATTTCCTGGTACCTAATGCAGAGAAGACCGAATAAGAGGAAATGAAGTTTTGAGTAGCTTCAAAATCAGAGAACCCTTTGACTAGAATGGGGGGAATCTATACATATTTTTCATTTTCCATACATGTACTTCCTTATCAACGTTTTTTTCCACCATTCATTTTATCCTAATACCAACCTCGAAAGAATTTTTGCACCCAAAGCAAGATTCACAATTTCAGGATCTCAAACTCCTAGACCTCCATGATCTTTTGGATCTCTTACCAAGTTCCAATTTTCTAAATGAAATCCTTTTGTATTTGATTTTCCTGCTTGCCATAAAAATTTTCTAACGACCTGAGCTAGTGCTTTTTTAAATCCCATGGGAGAAAAAATAGAAGAAAATTAAAAAATGGGCAGGGATTACAGAATGGATTTAACTATCACCAGACGCCCTACTGGATTCAACCAAAAGGCACCCCATCCTTCCATTTTGTCTTTTATTTTCTAAAAAAGTATTTTCTATGTTAATCCCTAATATTGGATCATTACCCCTTAATTGGGGCATATTAGATTAGTAATGTTATTTTATTTATGTCGGCTTTAGGCCATTAGTTGTAATTATACCTCCTAGTCTCCTATATATACCAATGAGACATATTCATTTTGAATCATCTTGTACTTGAACATTTAAGTGGGGTAAAAGGAGGTTTCCCCCTCGAAGAGGCTTATTATCTGAAATTATCTCTTTTTCAGGGTGTTGAGTACTTTTCCTGAGGTTTTTCTATGCTATATTTATGTTTCTTAACATATGGTATCAGAGCTCAAGGTCTTGGGGTTTCACTGCTACATCTGAGACACCGTGGAATTTTTGCTATAAAACTTTTTCTACAACGTTTTATAAGGAACGGCTTGGAGGATATTTAGTAGACGGATCAAGGTACGTTGGGTTCAAAATTCATCTCTTGAGGCCTTATACTTTCAGAGATACAACATGTACAATATAGGGTTATGGAATCATCCTGAAATGAGTCATTGTGGAATTTTCTCTATAAAAAAATTTCTTTAACGTTTCACACCCTGAAATCCAGGGCCATTTACAGAAATTAGTAAGGTATCTGTGGTAAAAATTTCAGCTTCCGGGTCATCTTAAATTTGTATATACACCTTGTGTAAGATAGGGCACCTGACTAGTCCTATTGACTAGTCTCAAGAAGGTGTTCCAGGTAAAAAAATCATAACTTCTTTCTAGAGTATCCAAATTGAGTGGGAGTGGTTTCATTGGATCGTGGACAGTCTATAGTATTTTGGGTGTGAGTTTCAGAATTCGATATCAATTATTTTGTGTGGGGCATGCTATACAAGTGAGATCCCCTGGAAAGGCCAAAAATCGGCAAGTTGTGAGGAAGTTACCGTAAATTCCACTTGGCACATCCAATTTTGATCAGACCAGTGGCATTGAAGAGAAGAAATATCAGAGAAATACCTAAAAGAAATTTTCATACCCAAAAGGGCCGAAACTTGGGAGATAGAACAGAATAAATATTGTCTAGTAGAACCGCCTCAAAATCAAGATTCA
>JASDQU010753685.1:8972-24540 GCA_032191745.1 Picea mariana
TTGTTGTCCAAAACACTTTTCTAACCACATATGCTTCTGCATGAAGAACACATCTTCCCATGTCACCTCTTCCACTAGTAGGCTCTGTAATTGCTCGATTTTTTAGCTGCTTAATTCTCATTTCAAGGATTGTTTCTGGATCTAGTATGATTTTCCCTTCTTCATTAAGCTCTGGTAAAATTGTTTGGACTGGGATCTTGTTGTTGATGACCTTGTTTAATAAATAAACATGGAACACTGGATGTACACGTGAAGATGGAGTCAACTCCAATTTGTAAGCCATACTTCCAATCCTTTGCAAAACCTTATAGGGGCCATAATATTTGGGTGCTAGTTTATTGTCCTTCTTTTGTTGCTTGAGGGAAATTTTTTTGTATGGTTGTAGTCTTAGAAATACCCAATCCCCCACCTCAAATTCTCTTTCCTTGCGATGTTGATTTTCTTGTTGTTTCATCCTGTTTTGTGCCATAATCAAGTTGTCCTTCAATAGTTTTAGGACCTCTTGTTGGTTCCCTATGTGGCCTTCCACTGCTTGAACCTTTGTATTCCGTTTCAAGGGTGATGTGATGGATGGAGGATGATATCCATAAAGTGCCAGAAATGGGGACATTTTTGATGAAGTATGGAAGGATGTGTTGTATGCCCATTCTACTAAGGGAAACCACTTAACCCATTGTGTCTATTTATCGGATTCAAAAAAATGAAGATATCCTTCTAGACATTTATTCACAATCTCAGTTTTCCTATCAGATTGAGGGTGGTAATATGAACCATGAGCCAATTGAGTACCAAAACAAAAAAATAATTCAATCAAAATATTTCTCGTGAAAATTGGGTCTATGTTACTTACAATAATCTTGGGAACTCCATGTAGTTTTTGAACTATTTCCATGAATGTTGTTGCTATTGTGCTTTCTTTAAAAGGATGAGAAAGAGAGAAAAAATGGCCATACTTTGTTAGTCCATCCACTACTACCATGATGACGGTCTTTCCTTCTGATTTTGGTAAACTTGTAATAAAATCCATGGAAACTTCTTCCCAACATTGGCTTGGTATAGCTAATGGTTGTAGGAGACTTGGAGTCTTGATTGTCTCTCCCTTATTATGTTGGTAGACCAAACATTCCGACACAAACTTTTGAATATCATTTTTAAGACCTTTCCATTAAAAATCCCTCTTGACCCTGTGGCATGTTTTCAAGAATCCTGAATGTCCCCCTACAAAAGAATTGAGCAATTCCATAAGGATCTTCTGTTTGAGTTGGGAATTCTTACATAAGTATAGGCGATCATAATACCATAGAAAATCATTCTTCCTTACAAACTTTTCTATTGAACTGGGGTCTTCATGTAGTTTTTGAATGATATTGCATACCTCTTGATCTTGATTCCATTCTATCCTTGCTTCTTCCACCCAATCCGATTGTGGAATAGAAATAACACATAGTGAACCTTCTGATTCTGATTATTTCTTGGAAAGGGGATCTTCCACAACATTATATTTTCCTTTTTTGTATATAATTTCAAAGTCATAACCAAACATCTTTGTAACCCATTTTTGTTGTTCTTCTAAAGATAATCGTTACTCCAAAAAGTACTTCAAATTGTCATGATATGTTTTTACCTTGAAGTTTCTTTCTATTAGGCAGGGGCGCCATTTCGGAACTGCATGTAGTATGGCCAACATATCTTTTTCATAAATGGGTTTGAATAAGTTTTTACCTTTAAGTTGTCTACTTTCAAAGGTAAGGGGCCTTCCTTCTTGCATTAAAATGACACCAATTCCATAAATTGAGGCATAACACTCCACAATAAATGTTTTTGTGAAGTCAAGTGTGGTTAAGATGAGAGTTATACACATAGCCTCCTTAAGTTTTTCAAAAGCTTTGGTTACTTCTTCTGTCCAAGAAAATGCTTTCTTCTTTAATACTATTGTTAGAGGTGCTGCTATTTGACCATAGTTCTTGATAAACTTGTGGTAATATCCTGTCAATCCTAAGAATCCTCTAAGTTTCTTCAAGGTTCTGATAATTGGCCATTCCCTTGTAGCTTTAATTTTGATAGGGTCCACTTTTACACCTTCATGAGACACAATATGACCCAAATATTCCACTTCTTGAACCCCAAAGGCACACTTGGAAGGATTTGCATAAAGTTGTTGATCTTCCAATAGTTGTAATACTCTGTCAAAATGTTGTACATTCTCTTGCCAAGATTTTTTGTAGATTAGTATGTCATCAAAAAATACTAACACAAAGTTTCTAAGGAAGGGCTTGAAAATAGAATTCATCAAGATTTGAAATGTTGAAGGTACATTAGTTAGTCCAAATGGCATAACCAAAAATTCATAATGACCTTCATGTGTTCTAAAAGTAGTTTTAGGAATGTCTTCCTGTCTCATTCTGATTTGATGATATCCCAAACGAAGATCCAACTTAGTAAAGAATTTTGCTCCATGTAATTCATCTAATAATTCATCAATGACAGGGATAGGAAACTTATCTTTGATGGTTATTTTTTTGAGTTGTCTATAATAAGGACACATATGCGATGAACCATCATTTTTTGTAACCAACACCATTGGTGAAGAGAAATAACTTTGGCTATGTTGAATGATGCCAGCCTCTAACATTTCCTAGATCATGCGTTCAATCTCACTCTTCTTTGCATATGGATACCTATAGGGTCTAATGTTAGGTGGTACACTTCCTGGATGCAAATGAATAGCATGGTCATGGTCTCGATTAGGTGGAAGAACCTTAGGCATTTCACCAAATACCTTGGAATGATTGTTGATAATTATTTAGAGATCTGATGGAGTTGGTGCTATAGATGTTTGAACATCAAGTGAGAACAATTGTGCAATTACACCCTGGTGTCCCTTTTTGAGTAATCTTTCCATGCTATTATATATTATTACTTTAGAGGGTTTCCCTTGGATACCTCTAAGCTCAATTTCCTTTCCATTTGGGGAAAATATCATAAAAAGATTTTTAAAATCAAAGGCCACTATTCCCAGTGATTGCAACCATTGGACCCCTAATACAACATCAACACCCCCCATTTGGATGGAAATCATGGGGATATACTGAAAATACTCCCCCATGTTGAGCTTAATACTATGGCATTTCCTGGCACAATTTATGGTACCTCCATTTGCAATCATTACTTGAAACTCCGGCGCAAGATATACAAAAAAATTGAGATCTTTTGCTAATTTGTAATTGATGAAATTATGGGTGCTACCTAAATCAATCAATTATGTTACCTTTTTTTTTGTTTTATGTATCCTTGTATCTTGAGGGTTTGTGGAGTAATGATGCCAACCAAAGCATAACAAGATATTGTTGGAGTAGTCTCTTCTAGATTTGGGTCTTGTGACAGTTCCAATTCTTGATCTTCTTCCTCTTCACAGTCTATGTAGAATAATTTCTTCTCACCGCATTTATGCCCCTTAATGTACTTGCTATCACAATTGAAACATAGTCCTCTCTTCTTTCATCCATTTTTTGATGTGTCAACCTTGTTGGTTTAGGTATGCTGGTGTGATACTTATATGTTTAGTATAATGCACTCATTAATTATCAATCCAGGATTCGTAATCTACAGAGTTGCAAGACACCAATAAGAAAGGTAATTCTAATATCATGAGTATAGAAATATTCTAGATTATGCATGCTGGAAACAAAACAAACTAGCAAATCAAAACACACTTTGTTGTCTTTCACAGAGGGGTTATCTACTCCATTATGGCACATGCAAATATGAGATGGATTTCTTTAACAGATCAAATCTGCTATCTGACTCAGAAAACTAACTATGCAATCACACTTCTGAAAGGGAAATCACACATCAATCATCAAGACATAGCATGGGTAGTTCAATAGTCAATATACTGAGTATGTTGTGGTTCACAATGTGCTGTTGTAAACTTCACTAGTTCTCCTTCAAATATGTTTGACTACTGCTGCCAACATTTATGTCCATGAAACAAAATCAAATTCGTAAAAACATAAACATAACATATGCAAAACAGAGTAAGTAAAGATCTCCAAACGATTGTATAATCAAAATCCTAGTCTAAACTATACTTCTATCATATGAAAGAATTAAGATTCAACTAATCTAACATCTATACTATTGAAATCAACTACTAACACTAATCTATAAAAATGCTAACCTTTGTTGGGCGGTGGGCCCTTGCTGCTTCAACAGGTTAACGATTGGAGTCTACAATAAGATTTCTTTCAATCCACACATTCCTCTTACTTAAATTTCAAAACATAGAATTAAACTATGCTAACAAATCAACTCACATTCATTCATAAATGATCAAGACTTGGAAATAAATGACATCCTTCTATTAAAATTCAACTCAGAATGTGTTCTACAATATGTAATGCTACTTCACATGTTGGATTATACTAACTCTCTACTACCTCCAACATCCTTGCCATGACTATTTAAACAATCTTAGTCGTGAAACACAAGGAGGTGAAATCTTTAGCAAATTAGTCAATTGTCAAATTTATATATTCGGTTACATATTTTAAGCTTCATACTCATGACACAAAGTGTATGAGGATGAAGCAATAGACAAACAAGCTTATCATAACCTTGCTAGAGCTTTAATGATTTAGCAAACATCCAACAATTATCTTTAGTATGATCTAGAGATCAACTTGGTATATTTTGCTTCCTATATTGCTACCGGATCATGAAAAGTGAGATTCGGTAAATGGCACCGGATCCAAATAGTGAAAAAGTGGTTTGTACCAGATCGCAACAGTCTACGGCCATTGGTACCGGATCGCGATAGGTGAGATTCAGTACCAGATATGAATGGAAGGTGTGCTTGGTACTGGATTCGGATAGTGGCAATCTGGTGCATAAGTACCGGATGGTTGAGATGGTACAGAAAGGATGGACTCATCTAGAGGTAAAAGGTTATACATGGAGAATTAAAACATTAATACATGAAACATTTAGTCTCCTAGCTCAATAAACCACAAAATTGCATGAATTAATTATACTTTACCTTATGACCTCATCAATGTCTAATGGTAGTGTTCTTTTTCATTTATCCAAGCTTAGGTAAGCCAAAAAGGTATAGATGAGGAGTATAATAGGGTAATGGGGATGTCAATTTAGAGGCTCAACATTCCCCAATGCCAAAACCATTGCATGTCCTCATGCAACTAAAACAAACCCAAAATTTTCAAAAATTGAGACTCCATTCTTTACTTATGTGGATCAATGATGTTGATGGCTGAGGCTTTTGCTTTCAGCTCCCCTTTTATGACCCTAATGTATTGTAAGTGTATTAGTACCTTCTTGAGCTTATTAGAAGTCTCTTCATGGTCATCTTGAAGTTGCTGGCTGGTTGCTTTCAGTTGCTCATTTTCCATTTTGATATACCTGTCCAATAGCTGGTACTCCTTTACTTCTTGTTTGAGTTCCTGGTTTTGTTTTTGTAGCTCCCCAATATTTTTCTTCATCTGTGCTTTTGTTAAGGTTCTTGTTGATTCCATTATTTCTGGCTGGATGTATTCTCTTTCCTCCACTTCCTCCCTCATCCCACATAAAGTAATAGTGACTTGTTCCTCAGTCAAACTAGGGATGTCATCCTGGACTGATAGGTCTCCGAAAGGGGAGGTAAGATCTATTGGATCTTCATGTGTATGAGGATTGACAACTTATTTTCCTTTCTTTGCCATGCTCCTTGTGGTTCTTTTGCATGGGGGTACTGGATTAGGGGTGCTCATAGGATTCCTTTTCTTCTTTTCTATTTGTGGAATTGTTACAGGGGATTGTTCTATAGACTGTTCACTTTTATTTTCTGAGCTATTCTCCCCTTTCCTCACAGCTTTTGTCTTATGACCCTTCTCCTCAAGTGCTACTGTTGAAGTCTCCTCTACCAATTTGGTTTTACCTTTTGATTCTTGACTTTTAAAAGTCTTATTGACTGTGGAAGAGGGCCCTACTTGTTTACTATCTTTTTCATTTTGGCTCATTGTTCTGGATGATGATGGAGTTACCTTATCTTTCTTGCTCTTTTTCTTTTGAGGTTCCTTATCTTTCTCTGGAGCAAGCTGGGCTTCCTGTACAGGTTTTTTTTCTGTGGGAAGGTGTTGAGTGATGAGGATTTTTCAACTAATCCTTTGCTTCCTTATTTCATGTAAAACTAACATCTTAATAAGACCTTGATGGTAAATGCTAGTCTTCTCAGTTTTGGATAGGGATTTGACACCTCTTACCATCTTGTTCAGACTCATCCATAAAAAATATGGGAAATCGATTTCAGGGCCTCCTTCAAAGTGTAATATAAGCCTAAGATGATATATGAAGGTTACAACATACCTTCCCTCACAAGTGAGGAATCGTTGAAGACTAGCAAGCATTGGATGATATTCTTCCTTGATATAGTTCCTAGGAATCCCTTTTTTCCAATCAGGGTGTTGATGGTCTTCTTTCAAAAATTGTTGGCACAGTTCCTTGTTGATTCCGACTCCTTTGAAATACTTGTCTCCTCTATTAGGTAGTTCTGTGACTTCCCTTAAGGTTGCTTCATTGATTGTTAGCTGTAGATTTTGTATGTGCGCAATCTCTCCATCGTAACCCTGAATAAATGCGTGAGATACCTTCTCATGCCAGCCTATGAATTTCTCCAAAAACCATCCCACTCTAGCATACTTATCTCTACATAGTTGAAACTCCTCGGTCTCTCTATAAATATGGAAGACCGGTTCATGTCTACTTACAACCATCTTTATAAATTGTGAGAAAAAAAAATTGGGCTATAGCGCAAGGATTTAGTCAGCTGATGAGGGTAAGGGTTTGGTACCGAACATTGCAGGGAGGAGTAAGCTCGGAACTGGAGAAAAGTTGGTAATGGAAAAACAACTATGGTGATGGCATCGCTAATTCGAATGGTGAGTTTAAGAAAAGATGCCGCAAAGGAAAATTAAGACAAGATGAGGCTCATCTGGATGGCTTCACCACCCAGATGAGTCATTTCATTTCTTCCCATTAGCATAATGATGGGGACGGAACGTTGGGTGTCGAAGCATCATTGTTGTTTGGGATAGGTGATTGTACCTCTGAGCGGTGAATTTGATGTTGAATCATGGCTCACGACACAAGATAAGTTCGTGATTTGCTTAAGGATGAAGCACGTTCGTGGCCCATCATTACTAGACATGCTTCATATTCACACTTTTGATGTGATTTTTCCCTCAATCATTTTCGAGCTCTTATGTGATGAGAGGATTGATTAAGGTTAGGCATATGGGTATGAGGGAGTGAAAGTTAGGTGCATGGTTTTAACACTAAGGTCATAAGATCTAGTATACATTTTCATACCTATTGTAGTTTTATAAGCAAAAAAAAATAAATAATACCATGTTACCTTTTCTTTTACCATTGTATGATCAATACACATAGCATATGCAACTGCCTTTGTATTTGAAGCTTGTAGATTGTCAGAGTTGATCTTTTTAGGCTGGAGTTTTCTGGAAGCTTGGTACTGGAATTTCCTGTACTTCATGAAACTTCTTTATTCTGTTCTTATCTTCTTTTGTGTCTGGTTCTGCAGGGTTGTAGGGTGATCATGTTGGTTTCTGAAGATGAGATGTGAGTCTGAAAAAGAGTTCTGAAGGAGCTCTTTGACCCTCCCCCATGCCAAGGATGTTGCATATCCTTATGCAAGAAGATTCAACACTCTGTATCATAATGGAGAAAAGATGATAAGATAAAGGAAACCAAATCAAATTCCAAAAGTACATTTATCACCTAGCATATGATCACATGCCTAAAAAATTGAAATTGCCTTTCTTTTGATGACTTATTAACAAGGGTAGCATTCGACAGTGAAAACAGGGAGGTTTTTATATTTTTTCCAGAAGAATAGATCCAACCTAACTTTCTTCAGAGATTTACTATCATTAGATGTTATGGATAAATTTCACAGTATAAGTAGATTAGACTCCCTAGTTAGGGTTCCACTCTTAAGAATTTTCCTTCTTAGCTAATGTAGGCTTTAGATGTCAGACTGGTAAGGTTGACTTAGGGTAATTCTCAAATGGACATTTTCTTGTAATAATTATCTTTGTTTATTAATCTGGAGTTGTATCTCATAAATGTTAACAATGAGCTTTACTTGTAGTGTTCATATTTTATATGACAAAAGTGGATTTTTCAATTAGACAAGTATAGATGAGACATTTCTCAACCATAAACCACTGCCAACAAGCCTGTTCAATACTCCGGTGGGGTAGTTGTGATAATTAGTGAGAGATATCCCTTCCCCAGGAAGAATGCCCCATTGCCAACATGCATGTTTAGTGCTCTAATGGGTTTTCCTAGTCATACCACAGACTGGTACCCGCTGCCAGTAGACCTGTTCAGTATCCTGATGGGTTAGTCTCTTAAACCCTTTTTCCATCAGAGGCTTCTTGTCCATAGTCACCTATTTCGGTTTTTATTAAAGAGTGCTTTTGCATGGTGATAGGGGAGGCTCGTCTGAAAACCTTTTTACAGGATGGGATGGTATTGGGTTGGAAGGTGTATTCTCTTATTTGGATGTCTTTAAATATTTGTCTGAAGGAAAAATAAACTTTTTTATTGCACATTGGATCCAGATGTATAATTTTGTCTGAGTTTGTCCATAAGAGAATGACCTAAAGTTACCTTAGGGTACTGATACATCCTCTTCCATAAAAGTTTTCCTAGTGTGCCCTTGACAGAGAGTGTTCATATACTCATATGTTACTCTTTAGAAAAGATAATTCAATGAATACTATTGAAGTCTAGTTAGGGTGAGATAGTTACTTGTAGGCTAATATAGTTTTTATCCCTTTAATCAAGCTGAAATACTGGATAAAGGAAACCTCTAGACTTTGAAGCAGATTAAGCATGGTTCTTTTAACAATCATAGGTAAAGATTATGTCTTCTTTTTCAAGCGACAAAACTGAAAGAAATTAAAAATTCTTCCTTTTAGAAACAAAACCAAAAGAAATTAAAGATACTTCCCTTTAGTCAGCAACATAACCAAAAGAAATTATTGCTCCATAAGGGCTGCCATTTGATGCTGCATTCGGCTTCTTGGTTCCAACTTAAGTGGTTGCTGCATGGCTTCATACTTCATATTAATTGACATAATATTTTGAAATATGCGTAGCATTCCTTGTCAATTAAGTGATGTGTCCTGGTAGTACCGTATAAGGACAGACTTATGGTACTGGACCAACACAAGGCTGCTGGTACCGGACCAGAACAGGATTTCTGGTACCGGAGCAGAACAAAGTATTGTTTATGCCTACAAAAATAATGTTTAGCAAGTTCTTGAAGGATCAAATAAATTATAGAAATCAAAGATAAAATGCGAAAGTAAAACAAAAGGAGGTAAGAATCCCTTGTTACCTTTAGCTTATTAACAAAACACAATCCACACCTATGTAAAAAAGTTTAAAAATAAACCAATCAATCAATGTGGATCAGTAGGAAGGTCTCCTTCCTTACTGATCACATGCATATCTGAATTATGTAGTATACGAGTCAAAAATTCCTCTTTTGATAGGGGTTTGTTATAAATTCTCAACCAGTGACCATTCACAAGTAGTGTTGTCTATTGTTCGTCAATTGTATTTATCCCAATTGAACCATTATCATAAACAGTGTCAATTTCGTAAGGTCCCATCCAACGAGTAGTTAACTTACCTTTGAAGTTTTTGAATCTGCTGTCATACAACAGGGCCCAATCTCCTTGTTGAATTTTTTTATTTTTGAGATACTTGTCATGCCATTTTGTTCTCTGCTCTTGAATGAGGGTGGTTCTTTGAAGTGCTTCCTGCCTGATTTCATCCAACTCATTAAGCTGCAAGAATCTTTGTTACTGGGCTTCATCCAAGTTCATGCCAACTTGTACTACAGTCTTGAAGGTTTTGATCTGGAATTCTATGGGGAGAAGTACCTGCTTCCCATACACCAACCCGTAGGGTGTATGTCCTATTGTATTCCTCCAGGTGATTATATAAGCCCATAAGGCTTCTAGTAATCTGTCAGCCCATTTCTTGTGGTGTAGCTATACTGTTTTGGTAAGAATGGACTCAATAACTTTGTTGGTAGATTCTACTTGTCCATTTTCTTGTGGATGGTAGGGTGTAGATTTCTCGTGTTTAATTTGGTATTGTTCTGTAACAACTTTGACTAGATTAGAGGTAAATTGAGTTCCCTGATCAGTCACAATTTCTTGAGGTACACCAAATCTAGTAAATATGTCATTAAAAAGGATATCTACCACTGATTGTTCACATGCAGCTAGTAAAGCTTTTGCTTCAACCCACTTAGTCACATAGTTAGTACATACAAGTATGTACTTTTTCTTTTTAGATGCAGGGTTAATGCGCCCTACAAAATCTAATGCCCATTTATTGAAAGGCTCAATGACTACTTAGGCTTGAAGTGGCATTTGGTCTCTTGCAGTAGGCTTACCCATTCGTTGGCATTCATCACAATTGGATACATAGGTTTTAGCATCTTTGAAAATATGAGGCCAATAATAACTAGATTGCAGAAATTTATAAGCGGTCCTCTTGTCTGCGAAGTGTTCTCCACAAGGACCATCATGGTAGGCTTGCAAAATATCATGAATTTCATATTCCCTTACACATCTCTTGATTACCAAATCTGGTCCTATTTTGTAGAGACAATCATCGTGCCACATGTAGTTTTCACTTAGCTGAATTACTTTATGGTTTTCTCTATGAGACAATTTTTGAGGCATCTTCCCTGTCACAAGATAGTTAGCTACATCTGGATACCAAGGAGTGAATGTAGAAATAACAAACAAATTTTCATCAGGAAAGTTATCTTCTACTGGTGCGTTATCTCCCAGATGAATCATTCTAGATAAGAAATCAGGCACAAGATTATCCTTACCGGGTCTATCAATAATGTTGATATTGAACTCTTGTAATAATAATAGCCATCTTGTAACTCTAGGATTTTTTACAGGTTTGTTCATTAAGAATTTGATGGCTGAATGATTAGTGTGTACAAAATCTTGATATCCTGTAATATAGTGTCTAAATTTATTGATAGCATGGACCACAACTAGCAATTCTTTTTTTGTGACCGTATAATTAACTTCAGCTAGAGATAGATTTTTACTGACAAAGTAAATAGCATAAGGCATTTGATTTTCCCTTTGTCCAAGAAATTCCCCAAGAGCGATGTCTAAGGCATCGGTACATATATGAAAAGGAAGGGACCAATTTGGTTCTCTTAATATAGAGATAGTTGACAATTTCTGTTTTAGAATCTCAAAAGATATTTGGCATTCATAATCCCACTTAAAATCGACTTCTTTAGATAATAACTTGAATACAGGGGTAGCTAGGCTTGTAAAATTCGGAATGAATCTTCTATAGTAGCCAACATGCCCTAAAAAGCTACGAACTTCCTTTCGTGAGGAAGGTATTATGATTTGTGTGATAATATGAATCTTTGCCGGATCAACTCTCATTCTAGAACCAGAGATGTGATGTCCCAAAACAATACCTTCAGTGAGAATCATCTTTTACTTTTCATTACTTAGGGAAAGATTAGTTTCCTTACACCTAATCAAGACTTTTTCTAGACTGGTCAAAGCTTCCTGGAAGTCTTTTCCATGGACTATGAAGTCATCCATGTAGACTTCCACGCAATCATTGGTCAAATCAGAGAAAATGGCTAGGGCAACCCTTTGAAAAGTGGTTGGGGCATTGCAAAGTCCAAAAGGAAGAACCCTATAAGCATAGGTTCCCTATGGGTAGGTGAAAGTGGTCTTCTCCTAGTCTTTGGGTGATATTTGTATTTGGTTATAACCACTAAACCTATCTAGGAATGAAAAATACTTCTTTCCAGACAAGGTATCCAACACATGATCAATAAATGGTAAGGGAAAATAATCCCTATGGGTGGCTTTGTTCAACTCCCTAAAGTATACACATATTCTCCACTTACCAATTTTCTTGGGAACTATGACAAGTGGAGACACCCATTAACTATCTGAAATGGGGTATATGAGATTGGCTTGAAGGAGTTTTTGCAATTCCTCTTTTACAATATCTTTATGGGCTGGATTCATCCTTCGCTGAGGCTGCCTAACTAGTCTGATTTGGTCATTAGTATAGATATGATGTGTGCATGTGTCAGGGTGAATTTCTTTCATGTCTGCATAATCCCATGCAAAGGCATCAAATTGTCGTTGGAGCATTTCAATTACTTGTGTCTTTTGTTCTGGTTCCAAATTAGAGTTGATTTACAAGGGTTTTCCTGGGATAATCTCAACAAGTTCAATACTTTCTTCCTTCTCTGAGGGAGCTGGTGATAAAGTATATAATTGGGTGATATCAGGGTGCCAAGTTTGTTGAAATTCGGAACTGAAAATGTGTGACAACTCTGCAAAAGAACTCGGATATTCAATACAATTTGTATCAGCCAAAAATAAACTTAAGACTTGTTCATCTGATTGTTCTTGCATTCATTTTACATGTTCAAGTGTTTACAGGGGTCTGATGTAATCTTCTTCTCCATAATGGTTTTCTAAGTTCTAACCAGACAGGTATCTCCTATCCCGGTTGGGCAGGAGGAAAGAGGACAAGCTTTTGGCTATGTGTGCCATTGGATATAGTCATCTCACCAGACCGACATTTGATAAAGGCATCTACTGTGGCTAGCCAAGGACGACCAAGAACCATAGGGTGTCCTAGTTTGGATGATGATTTAGAATAGATGACTAAAAAGTCTACTGGATATTCCCAAGAAGCTAGAGTGACTGTGACATCATCTAGACTTCCAGGAGGGCTAATGACTGACTTATCTGCCAACTCTATCATGGTTTGGGTTGGTCTTAACTAGTTGATTTGGAGCTTTTGCATAGTGTAAAATGGCATTACATTAATTGCTACACCCAAATCAATGAGTGTGTTTGGTAAATAAATACCATTAATTTCAACAGTGACTATTGGGTTCCCAGGGTCATTATATTTGTATGGAATTTCAGAAATAAATTCAGATAATTGTTGTTACACATCAACAT
The DNA here is from genome assembly GCA_032191745.1 of Picea mariana. Lineage (NCBI taxonomy): Eukaryota > Viridiplantae > Streptophyta > Pinopsida > Pinales > Pinaceae > Picea > Picea mariana. Next base: position 22,055 of record JASDQU010753685.1, read on the forward strand.
TACTCACTTTGATAAGTGTCGCATGTTCCTTGCAACTGTCGCAAGTGTCGCATGTTCCTCACAACTGTCGCAAGTGTCGCATGTTGTTCACAAGTGTCACAAATGTCAAACAAAGCATATTGCCACGATGATGACACTAAGGAGACACTCAGAATACCTCAAGCACCTAATTTGAAGAAAGAGAATGGCTAACTGAAGTCAAGTATCTCTTGCCACCTGAAAAGGGCTCTCAAACTAGAGTTTTAGAAGGGAGCGCTCCCCTACATCACCCTTAGGAGCATTGGCGCTCCCCTATAAGGTACTGGGGAGTGTTATAACACTAAATCACCCCTCTGAAGGAGCGCTACAAATCTCTGAAGCGCTGACGCTCCCCTTGAGCCTACTAGGGAGCATTATAGCACCCTGATGCCCCTTTGAGGGAGCGTTGTCTAATCTGGGAAGCAGTTGATCTGTTGAGGAGAATAAGGGGAGGATCTTTCAAGTTTGGAAGGTAGTTGCATTCGAATTCCTGGTTCAATCATGATCTTAAGAGAAGATCCCTGATCTAAGGAGGGAATTCCTCAACTTACCCTAAAGATACGTCAAGAGGTTAGACCCCTTTGAACCTATATAAGCAGGCTCTATGATGGTGAAAAAGGAGGAAGAATTGCAAGCATGAAACCTATGATCTCATAGGAAACACACAGTGAACTAGAGGAGAGTAATCAGTGAAGTTGCTGTCATCCGGGTCATGGATCTTTTGAGCAAGGGTTAGACAAAGATGACATGACGAAGTTGTTGCATTCGCATCTACGGTTGTAAGTTACTTCCATCATTGTTCTCATCAATATGACATTCTTGGCTTGTTTCTTTATAGTTCGAGTTTAATCTCATATGAACTTGTCTACGATAGATAGATCTATTTCAAGCTAACATCGATAGAGTAGGAAGTGGTTGTACTATTGTTTGTCTACAGGGCTCGTTGAGGAGCGGAAGATTGGAGCTCAACTCGAAGCGTGCAGGGACAAACGTCGGTGAAAAGGTACTCCTGTTCTCCTTCCTTCTCATGCATTAGTTTGTATAGATCTGAAAGGAAGTCAGTGTCCATGTTAAGCGTCTTATGTCTTAAGAGTTAAGAGTCTAGCTCTCAAGAGGATATCTACCTGTTCGCAGGAAGATTTTCCTACAACAGAGACAGGGAGGTAGTCTCGAATCGAAACTTTTTGATTTTGATTTCTCCTCATAAGAACTTGTCTTACCCCCGATTGTTTTCATACCTGTTTCACTCCTTTTTGATTGATTTCATGAGCTGATTGACTCCCTACCTCATCACTCTCAGCTTGATTGCCAGACTAGACTGCAAGTTTTGGATTTTTTGACATTTTTAGGAGCTTTTTGAACCTGGCACCCCTGTCGCTGTGTTAACAGAGCGCCAACACTCCCTAACTGTCTTACACAGAGCACTATAATACTTGGTGTCCCTTACACCAGAGTGCCAACCCTCTTTTGGCCAAAAACCTCTCCAAAATTTCCTTTTTCAGGGTTTAGTCTCTGTGTCTTACTTTCCGAGCCTCCCTGTGAGTCAATGCTTCTTCCCATTAAACTTTCACATCCTTCCTTCTGAGGAACAAATACCTTGCTGTTCAGATTTTGTAGCCTTCTTCATTATTGTTGAGTTTTTCTGCTATTTGGAGTTTGAAACCAATGCACTGTCTTTCTCTCCTTTTTGACTGAGCGAGAAACTCTGGTGAAGGACATCAGAAGCCTACGAATCTCTCCATTTGGTTTTAGTTAAGGTCATTGTTCTTCGACATTTCTTTTGGTGTGAAGTTCTTGATTTTTCTTTGTTTTTTCTTTTCTTTTGCTTCTTGTTTTTGATCGTGACAAGAGGGTGTATTGTTTGTACTTGTCTGAGTTTCCTTCTTATACTTGTCTAAGTTTCCTTGATCCAAAAGGATAATTGGCAGGAAAAGTGTTGTTTCGAATTAATCATTATTCACATACAAACAATAAAGAGACGTCTTCATGATTGATTTTGCATATTAGAAGGTATTTCCAAAACGTTTTAGCACCACATCGGATTTGATTGAAGAAAATTTGTTTGAGGTCATTCCTTATTAGTGCTTGTTAGTGAAAATAAATCTTTCTCCCTCCCTTAAATAGATGTTCATCAAAAAGAAATGACTTCTTATCATCTTTGATGCATTTTGGGGACTGAGTCATAATTCCATCCATTTCACTTCCATGCACCCCTTTTCAGTAAAGAACAACTATAAAATGAATGCTAATTAAAAACTATCTAGAACATTTTCTTTTCTAGTATCCTCCACCAACAATAGACTAGGGTTAGTACTTTGGATTAGGATGTGAGCATAACTCTCCAAAGTTTCCAAAACAAACATTAGCATCCTGAGCTAGGGAGAGTCAAATCCAATTGTCGTATAAGTCTGCCTGGGATCCCCCTCTCACACAGGGGTTACGCACGAGGTCGCATTCGGGAGAGCTAC
>JASDQU010753685.1:37277-49139 GCA_032191745.1 Picea mariana
TTTTATTTCAGTGTATCTTTTGTATTTGGGTACCTAACACGACCTCGTTGTCAAGACCCATTCTTTATTTTCACCATAGTGATGTTCAGGGGGGGTGTTGGAGTACTTCACACACACCTAGGATTTCTTTTTCCTAAGTTTATCCCTATGTTTATTAGTCATTATCTAGTCTACTAAAGTTTAGGGGAGAATATTCTCTTCAGTTTTCACTTCAATTTGATCAGTTGAGTGGAGTCTAGATGCTACATTGGGATTATCACCATGAAGCATCATGATCATCACCAGATAATGCGCATTTTCCTTGGGATCATCACCATACTAGCACATTACTCATGATTCCATGATCTCCTCCTCACTTCACTCTATTTCAATTAGTTAAATGAAGACTGATAGACTAGTTAAATCAGCTAGGTGGCAGTTCACTCCCATAACTGCCCGAGAGACTAGACTAGGTGGAAGTTTACTCCCGTAACTGCTGGTGTGTTTCCAGATCACTCTAGACCACCACTATGGAACATTGGATTCTCCTTCAGTGCACATTGGTTGAATTATACAAAGTATATCATGTGTAAATTATCATTCATTCATTGGGTTAATGAGAATTCTTCCATTCTTTCTCTTATGATTCTCTTTTATCATATTTTGTCTGCAAATGTGTATGTCAATTCCTAGCTAGATATATTTTGTGCAGGTTCAACACATTTATAGTTAACTTCATAAATAACCATCCAAAGTATGAAATAATTATTGGACAATGAAGTACTAAACAAGCATATAATGTTCCAATACTTAAGCATAAACTTTGATGGTAAAAGAGGGCTTCTTGATGATGTTTTCAAAGATACATCAGAGAATCCAATTGGATGTAGAAAAATATTGCTACAACAACAATATCCAATCATCAAAAATCAAAAGTAAACCACCCAAATGAAGTACAATGATTAGTAGATAATTATGGTAGCTTTCAAGCAAATTTTGATCCGTGGAAAAGCAAGTTATAATAATAATTGGAATATGTTTTGTTGCATCCCTAATGGATGTAGATTTTAATTGATTATAACTAGAGAACTACTAAGCCAAACTAGACACCTCAGTGGCTTGAACAAGCTTCAGACACCAAGAAAAAATTCCAACATGAACAATTTCAATATCTCTCAAAATCACACATATTAATGCAAGTATTTTATTTCTCCAATGCAATTTTCAGATTAGTGCTTTAACTCTATTGGGTAAATGGAGTCTTGGTTTCAAGAATTGGATCCATAATACCTCTAAGGGTGTAGTCCCTTTTACTCCCTAGATCATGTATAACCAACAAAGGTAAATATAGGAGGGTGTAAGCCCTTTTACTCCTCCTAGCAACCTTGTGAAAAATGGCTTATCAAATAGAAAATAGGATGAATATTGGTGGAGGGTGTATGCCCTTATATTCCTCCAAGGATTATAGTCAGTAACACACTTGAAACAATAAAGAAAGAACCAACAATGTGTAGAAACATATTACCAATTCCAAGAAGCACACAAGACAAACCCTAATTTACCAAGTAAATTTCATTCACATAGAAAAAGAATAGCCTCCAAAGGATAGCACACCACTTAGCTCCAATAGAAAAGTATCAGCCATAACATTCAAGAGAGATAAATGAATTTTTCCCAAGAGGGGTGAAAGTTTCATCCAAGTAACTCTGCTCACATGAGAGAGTTAACTTCAAATGAAATGATATTTGTCATTTATTTATACAAGGACTAATAATAAAGTTTTTCCATATAAAACAAGGGAAAAACACAATTAAGGAGGAAAACCCCCTTTAATTTCCCCTTTAAAATTCATAATTTGGTTTTACAAATAAAGAAACCCTAGAAACATGATGCCATGCCCTAAAGGATGACGTTTTGGCACTTGAAGGAAGTCGTTGGGTTGTTGAAGAGAGTGCTAGGCCTCCAAAGGCCACGTGTCATCAAGCTAGGCCTCCTCTTCTCCATATATCATGCCAAGTCATCATAAAAATTCACCACCATCATTAAACCCTAGCCCCAAACAAGACGTCAATCCCAAAAGTGTAGTGCTTTAGCCTCCAAAGGAAAGTCGTTGGGATGCTAAGGGTTAGGTGAGGTCCTCCAAGGTGTCTTCCCTTGCCTCCAAATGCAAAATATCATCTATCTTTCCCTGAGTTATAGGTCATGGAATCCATCCATGGGATTTATGTCCCCAACAAGGCCCAATATAGGCTTGTTCCTTCAAAACATCCACCAAACAAGGTCCTACAAAGACAAATGAGTGTGCCCTCCAAGGGTCTCAATTCAAATTTATCATAGCAAGTAAAATCCCATTTAATACAATATCCACCTAAACATGTGCATACAAACTACCTATTCAAATTAAACAAGTGCTCAAAGACCCGATGCAACTTACCAAGTTTAGGTATGGGAGGGTTGTCAAGGTGACCTATTGGGTAAGTCATTCCTCAAGTCAAGGAGTGTTTACTAGGTGGACCCTCTCTAATCCATGTAAGGAATATGGAATGGAATGGGGGTGATACTTTTGGGCATGGGGTTCATGACATACAAGGGTTCATAGTGTCTCATTTACGGGTGCCTTTGTAGAGGGTGAGTTGCACCTTCGTTTTCAGTGCAACCTTTTTCCAAACCCATTATTTTCCATTAATTAATTATAGTCCAGAACAATTGGGTACTCCAAATTGGTAACATAATACTTGAAGGCAGTACCACAATGTCACTTGAAGATGTAGGTACTCAAAGTTCCATATGGATAAAGCAAAAGGTATAACACACTTTTGTAGATCCATCAACAAGTGGTACATTTACATATGAGAAATTTTATTTTGTACGTCTTCAATTTTAAGAGAAATGCTTAATCGTTCTCAAGACCTCTTTGTGAGAGTATATATAAGGTTATAATATTGGATTCTATCTTCTTCCACCTACATTATCTCTGAGACTTCAACGCCTTCTTCCCATGAAATGAGGTACAATCCCTTCTTGGCTCAGTACACCTGAAAATACCAAAAGATAAGGAGACGAAAATGATGAAGTGTGAAAAACGATAAGTATTATGGGAATATAGAAAACCTTTCCCCAAGGGTGACCACTTACTAGGGAACAATGTCAACCACCAAGGTGAAACAGGGTAAATAGATTAATTTCAAGGAAGACATTCTATAATCAAAAGCAACATTAAATGCAACATACTCAAATGCCTCAAGTATTTAATTGATACTTACCACAATAATTGACTTGTACCTCATGGATCAATTTGGTTGGTTTGATTTCTATATCATATTCAAGGATCACATCAATCCATTTCCCTCTTCTACCATTTGGGTTATCCCGAGTCAGAATATCTTTCACCACTGCATTAGGAACATAAGAAATGGTATGTGAATGGAGAATGTAAACTCTAAAATCTTTAATTTCTTTTACCAAGGAAAAAGCCTGCTTCTCCATTATGTTGTAGTTTAGTGCAACAACTCTCAATGACTTGCTGAGAAATGCTATAGGTTGTTCATGGCCTTTAGTGCTTTTCTGCAAAAGGACCATTGCAATGGTGTGTTAAGAGGCAAAAGAGAATAAGTAGAAATCTTTAGTGTAATCTGGACTGATTAATACATGGTATTGTGTAAATGTTTGTTTTACTTGCTCAAAGGACTACTTAGCTTCTGTGTTCCACTTTATTTTTGTATCTTTTTTAAGCATATTTGTTATGTTTCTGAGGAGCTCTGCCAAATTAGGTATGAATCTCCTCAGAAAATTTATTTTTCCAATGAAGGATTGCAATTCCTTAATGTTTCTAGTATGGACCAACTTCTGAATGGCTTCAATTCTACTAGGATCTATCTTGATCCCATCTTTAGATATAATGTGTCCTAGCCATTTTCCTTCTTCCAAACCAAATAGAGTTTTCTTAGGGTTGAGTAAGATTCCAAACTTTCTGGGCTTTTCAAAAACTCTTCTGAGGTGTCATAGGTGTTCTTCATCAGTTTTTGAATAGACAGGTACATCATCCAAGTATATGACTATGAATATATCAAGCTCATCCACAAAGTCAATGTCCATTGCTCTCTGGAATGTGGCACCAAAATTCATTAAACCAAAGGGAATTTTCACATACATGAAAGTTCCCCAGGGTGTAGTGAAAGTTGTTTTCTCCTGGTCATCCGAGTGGAAAAGGACTTGGTTATAGCCAAAAAAGCCATCTAGCAAAGAGATCCTACTGGTGCCAACTACCTTTTGTAAGATGTGATCCATTTTAGGAAGAGGATAGTTATCCTTAAGGGAAACCTTATTGATGTTTCTGAAATCAATGCAGAGCCTGATTTCTCCAGTTTTCTTTCTCGTAGGAACCACATTAGAAACCCATTTTGAAAATCTCAAGGGGACTATTATTTTGGCATCATACATTTTATTTATCTCTTTTTCTATTAGGGGCATTAACTTTGGATTGATTCTCCTAAGTTTCTTCTTGAAAGGCTTATGTTCTTCTTTTATTGGGATTTTGTGCTGTATGATACTGGTGTCATAATACTTTAAATCATCATAGCTCCAAGCAAAGACATCTACAAATTCCTTGAACAATTCAATATATTTATGTTTTTTCTCAGGAGGTAAATATTTAGATAGCTTAATCATTTTTGGTTTTTCATTTGTTCCTATATTACATTCCTCAACCCATTTTCTAGTAGGTTCAATTTTTGGATTTTTTTCTATGTCATTGAAATCAAACAATTCTTCTAAAGGAACTAACCCTCTAGGTAAAATATTATTCTTCAATTGTAGGATATTTGAGTATTCATCATTTTCATTTATTTCCTCTGAATCTAGTTTATTTACATTATCATCTTCTAATTCTAGTTTATTTGCATTATCATCATCACTATCTACATCAATATTTGCACACTCGAATTCATTTTTAGACTGTAGGAAATCATCAATTTGTTCATCATTACCAAATACTTGCCAGTACCTAATATTATCCGGGATAGTGGGCCTGCATTTCACCTCCACAGTGTATTGGTGATTTGGATGGAAAGGTATTTTAGAAGTGGCCGACGAAGTAGCCAATCCATCTGCAAGTATGTTTTGGCCTCTGGGAATTACCTGCAAGCCAATTTCAGTGAAACATTGTAGAAATTACAAAACAACATTTCTATAAGCTGTGATTCTAGGATGTTTGGAAAAATACTCACCTTTGATTTGTTTAATGACAATTTCAGAATCACCTCTTACCATAATCTGTTTGGCACCAAGTTTCTTCAATAAATTTAGGTTGAGCATCAATGCTTCATACTAAGTTATGTTATTGGTGCACTAGAAATTTAATTTATAAGAGTGAATTTCTGAATACCTCGCTTTATGATTATGCACCCACACCCCAACTCCAACTCCTTCCTTACTGACAGCTCCATTGAAATCCATACTCCAGAGAGGTCCTGCTGGTTCATCAATTTTTGTTGTCACTGTTCTACTTTCCTCAGGGATTTCTTTACTTTCCTCCAAGCCAGACGCATCATCTTCTAGTTGTGCAATTTTATTTTCTAAGTCACCATCATTATATAAAATGAATGAGTCCAGGTCATAATGAACGTATTACAAAGTATATTTATGTGGTTTCTCTTGACTGCTGACCATGTATTTCATCAGAGTCTCTCTGTACAATCTTCTATGTTGACCAAATACAAGAATGGTGGCATAAGACATATATAATTGTAAAGTAACCTTTAACTTGGCACCCCATGATTGAGATAATAGCATACCATATTTCAGAGGAATGTCTACAACTACAATATCCATGAGCATGATTTTAGCTAGGATTTGTGCCAAGGTAATACACAAATATTTAAACAGACCTATGCATTTAACCTTGCTAGAGTCAAAGGAGTATAATTCCTTGTAAGGCCTGGTAATATCAAGCCCCAATGTTTCCACCACAGCCTTGGGAATAAGATTGTGAGAAGCACCAAAATCCATCATAGTGTTCTATAATGTCTTGTCATGAATATTCAGACTAATGTAAAAAGGAGGAACATAACCATTGTTAGTTTGTCCCTCAACCTCAGGACCAAACAACATCTTAGGTTGATCATCAACAACATTCATAGAGTTTGTTCCTACTCTTGGTTCTATGTTTAATTCTTTTATCACCTATGATATGTAAGCATTTTTTTTCATTAGTTATGTCAAAGGAATAGGAATTTTCAGTTTGGCCAATTCACTTTCCAAGATGAAAGTGGTTGAAGTTCTTCTCTGGCTCTGCAAATCTGATTTATCAGCCACAATTTTTTGTGCAGTAGTACTTGGCTGACTTGTGCATGCGACCTTGGTTTGAGTTGTTCTTGGTGAATATTCAGGAGTTATTTTGGCAGGAGTCTTTGAATTTTTCTTTTCTGGGACTTTCTTAGGAGAAGTATCTGAGGTTTTCTTAGCTTCAACAACCTTCTTAGTTTCAGCATCCTTCTTAGTTGAGTTGTCGTTAGACTTCTTTCTTATCAATTTGTATTGTCTGTGGACTTCCATTAGTGCATTCTCAAAGGCTTGTTGTTCAAACTCTTCCTCATTTACTTTTGTCTGTGAAAGGAGAAACAAGTCATGTTCTTCCTGTGTAAGAAAAATGGAATCATTATTGTTAACCCCCATAAGGTTTATGTGACTATCTTCTAATTCCTCAATTATCTCTTCCCCTTCATCAACATAGTTTTCTTGAAGAGGTGGCCTAATCTATTGATCAAGACCTCTTTGTTCCCTTTGGTCTTTGGGATCTCTCTATCTGATTTGGGGAGGGTTCCTTATGAAATTAGGATTTTGAATCTGAGGAGCAGGCTGATTTTCTCTAGGAGGGTTTCTATCTCCAATTTCTAGTCTTTCCATTAATCTTCCCACAGTTTTAACCAAAGAATCAATTCTGGCATCTGAAGTGGAGGTAGAAGTAGAAGGTTCTTCTTTAATTGTAACTCTCCTTTTTGTTCTTTGCCTAGCTCTTCTGGCCAACAGATTTTCTTCAACACTTGCAACATTCTTTTGCATATCTTCTAGGGTGGCATAATTTCTTTCTCTCAATTGGTAGGACATATCAACATTGAAACCATCAGGGAACTTTATTAAGGCCAAGCCTTGAGGAGGCTTGATATGAGCAGGAATTGCATTATAGATATTATTGAAATGAATGAAATAGTCTTGTACCATTTCCCCTTGATTTCTTTTGATATTTTCATATTCTGATAAAATTTGAAGAGGGTTTTTCTTTACCTGCCATCTATTGAGAAACGTCTGGTGGAAAGCAACAATATCAACAATGCTAGCATCACGTAATGTCTTAAACCATTTTTTGACCTTGCCAGTTAAGCTTTGTGCAAAGAGTCTCATTTGAAGATCTTCCTCATCAACTTCTTGAAAATCGAAGTAATCATTCATTTTATTCACATGTTTTTGTGCATTAAGGGCTCCAATACCATCAAACTGAGGAATTATGGTTTGATAGTCCTGTGGCATGTTATGTAAAGAAGAAACCAATACCAGGGGGCATATCTTGATGCCATAATTAGTGGAGGGGGTTGAATGACAACTTGTGTGATTGGTGGGGATGTGACAGAAGATGTGGAAGAGACAGGGCTGGGAGGTATGGATTGGGTTACTTGAGAATTGACAGAAGTTGAAGCAATGGAGATGGGAGAAATCTTGACAGACTGTTGAAAATGGGCTTTAGACAAAGCTTGGTCAATATTTGAAGCTAGATATTTTAGTTTCTCAAACTCTTGAAGGATTTGCTGATTGAAATATGTTATAGGAGAGAGTCTTTCAGGGGTTTTAGGTTGGATAAAGGTTTGATCTAGTACTATCTCATTTACAAAGCTATCAGATTTGGTTTTGAAAAGGTTATGCTCAAAACGTAGGTTAAACTCAATATCCTGGATTGTGATACGTTTCTCTGGAAGAGAATTTTCCCTAGGAAGAGGACTGCTACTCCCTTGACCTTCTACTGTGTTTCTTTTTCTGAGTAATTTTTCTGGATTATCTACTGTTGTTACAGGTTCTAGATCTAGATGAAATATAGTGTGAATTCTTTTAGGAGCCAAAACTTTAAACTTTTAAGAAAACTAAATTAATATATACAAAATTCAACAACCTTTGAACATTTATCTCTTGAAAGTTAGATCTTTAATTTCTTAGAAACAAAGTTTTCTTTATATAGGGAAGAGAATTCGTAAAGATAAAAAATTAATTGTTCAGTTCCCCAGTATGATCGCCACTATGTTAGCACTTTGTAATTCCTAGAGGTTGTTAAGGGAAGAAGAAATTAATAGAGGTAACTTACCAAAACCACTTCGAAACTGGGATTTATCCTTACCAGTTTCAGAGAGGGATCTCTCTGTAGGATTTAGATCTGTTTGAGTTTTAGATATTAGGCTAGTTGTAGTAATCTGAGTTTGTTGTTTTGTTTATAAATATTGGTTGAAGTATTGCATTAAACATCCATTGGGCTATGGGGTTTGCATTAAATATTAAGATCAGATACAGTTTTTATAAGATTTCTTCACAGGGAAAGATAGTGAGAATGATGGATATTTTAAGATTAAATGTGGTGGAAAGATAGAACAGGCGAGAGAATCAACCAAGCAAAGAAGCAATTAAGAATTTCTTTACTTAATATCAGATGAATAACATGTAGATCGCTAAAGACCAGAAACAGAGTGCATGAGACAAATTCTATTCATTAAACTTCCTTTAAATGATTAGAAACATAAAACAAAATGATTACAGAGTAAGATAAACATTAACAGAGAAAGACAAACATCACCAACATCCAAACGCAAGAATCCTGTGAATAGACTTTTTATTACTGGTTGATCTTCTCAAAAGATTACAAAGATAGCTTCTTAGGCACAAAAATCAACCCTCAATACTTCTAAGTGAGAAGTATTTATACAATAATTACATATGATCCTGTCATTAATGACTAGGATATGGTGGAGGAAAAATCTAAATAACTAGATTACAAATTACAAAATAATAGGATTGTTGATGATCTGTTCGAATCCTTGGTGTTGATTCTGAGGAAAGTAGTTGGTGATTCATCACTTTGAATTGACTGTTCCTCATGCTGACTTGGATGTCCACATCACCTCTACTCGAGTAAATCACATAGGTCTTCCCATCACTTTTGACTGGGGATGGAAACCTTGAGTAACCTTCTCTAAGTTTCATCCATCTCTGTGTACTTGGAAAAGGTAGGCTTGGTAATGAAAATGTATTTTATCTCATGTTGGATGCTCAGGTCCAACTGTAAGGTTTCTAAGAAATCCTTGCCAGTAATGCTCCATTGTGTGCCTGCGAATTTAGAACCATATTTGCCCACTACTAGGATCTTCTGCTTGTAGTCAAACAAAATGATGAGCTTATTGTTGATCACTAGTAAACCTGGAAGTCCCTTTTTGTGCAGCGAGTCGACCTTGCTGAAAAAACTTCGCACTCCAATGTCCATTGTTTGGGCTTTCTCTTCAAGTTGCAGCATCATTCCCTTCTTGGTCAAAACCTTCTTGACCTCAAGGATTGTTTCTTTCCTATCCTCAATTTCCAAAACCTCTAGATATTGTTTGGTCTTGGAGTTTAAGAATCCGATGATTTCAGTGGCCTCTGTGGGCATTTCTCCCAATTCTTCCCTTATCTTGTCAATGACTTGTCTGGCTCTCTACACCAGTTCATGTTGTTGAAACACTATTTGTATGAGTGGACAAGTATCTACCATTGATTTGATGATGTCCATCCATATGTTTTCCTTGGCTTCTGAATGTGTCTTGGCCATGACTGTCTCCTTCTGCAACTTCTATATTTCTTGAGTGAGTCTTTGTGATTTGTGCATCTCTGTGTTGTAAATGGACTGGAACATGGATTTCAGTTTCTAGAGGTTTTTGATCTATTCTTGCAGTATTTTGATTTCTTCTCCTTGCAAAGTCATGTCCTCCATTGACTTTGCCAATTTCTCAGAAGCATCTGGGACTGTTACTGGGATAGTTGATGGAATTTCTGTTGTAGTGGTTGTTGATGTTGTATTGACTTCTATGAGAGGAACTACTTCCAGTGGGATGAAAACCATTGGCACACTTTGTTCCTTCTCTTTTACCAGCTTATCTAGCTCAGCCTCCATGTCCGTGATCTGTGCATTCTGCTCCATTATCAGTTTCAACATTTCCTCCTTGTGGCCTTCACTCTCAGCCATTTCCTTTAATAGATTATTGGATTCTTCCCCTGCAGCTCTGCTGTTGCATATGAATGAACCTATGTGACCTTTGATTATGAGATTTTGCTTCTTCTTGAATGCCACAAAGTGAATATCGTCATAATTGATCATCTGTCTGATGTATTCCAAGGAGAATATTCTGACAGACAGGTATTTAGGCAGCTTGTAAGGAGGTAGTTCGCACCCATAGACTTTGATTTCTCTATGGTCCTGGTAAAGGTACCAGTCCCATGTTTTGGTTAGGTCTAACAGGTGTATAATTTTCTAAACTTCCTCGTTTATTCTTGGTTCTGTTCTTCCACTAAGCATGCATACCACTGGATGGTAGAATTGGTCAATGAACTATTTGAAATTGAACTCAGATGAGTTATTCCTCACTATTGATGTCCAGGAGGTCACAAGTTGAGGATTACCTTCTTGATCCAACTTCTGGAGGGAGAAGGATAATTTTTCTGCTTGGAAGAAAAGGAATAGGTACACCAATATTGAAGAATATCTGAACATACCCTCTGTGGAAAACTTGAACTGTTCATGGATGTTGTTATCCAGAAACTGGTTGTAGTCAAACTGTGTAGTAGCCTTTTCTTCAGTGGAGAAAATGCATAGATAACCCGGAATGGGTTCATCTACCCAGTCATCGAAATAGTATCCTAGCGAACAACATATGGAGGAAATGATCTGGTTTCCTTTGACTAAGAAGATGGAAGAATGATATGGGGATTCTTTTTGGGAAACTAGGTGTTTTCAGGTAGGAAGAGTTCAAAGATTTGATCTCTCTGTGGGAAAGACAGTTTATGGTAGAGCTTGATCAGGATTTCAATGGAGAAAGGGGAGGCAGAATCAATTCAGGGTATGTGCAGCATTTGGTTTATCATCTCAGGGGTGATGGTGAACATAGTTTAACCTGACAAAGACACATTGGCCCTTTGGCCGGGAAGGTAGTGTGCTTGAAATTTCAGGGCGAACTTGGGGAAATGGTATGTCCAGGGAAACAAGTACAGTGGGAGATTGGATTACCAGATTCCGATCTCGTCGCTCTGGTCCAGAAAAATATCTTTGAGCCAAAAGTGTAATTCGAAGAAGTTGAATTCACACTTTAGCTCTGCAATTAGATAATATTTATCGGCCAGGGGGATATGATCTAGGTCGACGAGAGGAGGGAGGAAATGATTTTCTTCAGTCTTGGAGGATTTAGATTTGGGCGCCATTATCAAACAGATATATGCAATAGAAAATGATGTGGGTTGTGTTTACCAGGTTTAATGGCGCTTGTTGACTGTGAGATCGATGGAGGTTGGCTTGAGAATGAGAATGTTTGGTGTCGACTATGTCTGGATTGATGAACAATGCGAATATGGCAAAAGAACAGAGTTAAATGGTGGAGCGAGGTGTCCGTAATGGAGTAGATGGTGAGTTGGACAGGTAACGATCACAAGGAAGGGCATTGATTGGACAATGGGTGGATGGAGGTGATGTGGAGGGTAATGAATGGCCAACAGGTGTATAGGATGTGACATGCGACCAGTGAGTGGAGTGTGACATGTAGGCAGGGCAGTGGAGTGTGGCGGCGAAGTGTGGTGGTGGTATTGATGAGCGGTTTGACGGTATATCAG
>JASDQU010753687.1:3315-14629 GCA_032191745.1 Picea mariana
AAAATTTGAAAGATACATACTTATTTTTCAAGTAGAAAATTTGGCAAATTTCAATATTTCCAAAAATAGCAAATATTTGATAATATTTAAAAAAAAAAAAAATTAGTATCCAATCAAACCCTAAAATTTTAACTTTTAGAGAGCAAATCACGCCTTTAGATTCAACTGTTAAGAATTCAGTTCTTAGTTTTAATTGTTAAGAGTTCCGTTGTTAATTTCAATTATGGTATTCAGCATTCTACTAGACGTTTCTTATAAAATTAAGATCAAATTTTGAAACAGAAGAGTTGGTTGGGCTGCTCTCCAACAGTGGGTTGGTGAGAGTTTATTATGTTTGGTCCTTCTTAGCTAACTCATGGCCAAAAATTGGGTGGTGTCAACTTAGAAAAAATAATCTTGATTTCAATGCCAAATAAAAATTGGGTTGGGTGGTTTCGATCCAGAGAAAATTATTTTGATTTCATTTCAAATCAAAATTGGGTGGTTTTGTCCCAAAAATTAACATTAGATTTTGAAACAGAAGAGTTGGTTGGGCTGCCCACCAGCAGTAAATTGGTGAGAGTTTATTATATTTGTTCCTTCTTAGCCAACTCGTGTTCTACCTCAATGACACGAGTTCCAATTTCAATCTAGGCCAAAAATTGGGTTGTATCAATCTAGAAAAAATGATATCTAATTTCAATGCCAGATAAAAAAATTAGGTGGTTTCAATCATTTCAAATCAAAATTGGTGGTTTCTGGCCCCTCCAAAATAATTTTGATTTCAACCCCTACCAAAAACTTGGGTGCTTTCTGTCTGGAAAAATCATATTGACGCAATCCCGGCCAAAAATTGGGTTCTTTCTGCGCAGGAAAATTTATTTTGAAAAAAAGGCTAGTTTATAAGGGGATGCGGTTTGAGCAACTCTTCCCAGCAGTTTAAATTTCAATCCTCAGGCCAAAAAATGGGTTAGTTTTTGTTCCCCCCAATATGAAACAGAAGCAAGGTCTTCCAATTGGGAAGATTCATGGTGTCATTTGGGAGGGTTAGCAGTAAGAAGTTCGGGCAAAATCCTTATTATAGAAGACTGAGATGTATGATTTTGGGGATACAGTATGGACGCAGGGATGGTTTGAATAAAAGTGGGCATGCTTACCTTGTAGTGAAGATTGAGAATGCTTGATCCCCGACCAAGGCGATATGCAGGCAGGTCCAGAGCACCATGCCACTCAGCAGGAGCAACCGGGCCATCGAGCGACTGCATTATGGTTGTGGCATCCTCCGCTGATATTGGAATCGATGGAATCGTAGGCAGTTTAGTCCCGGGATCATCTATCGACAAGCGTTCTGAATCAGGCAGACTAGGCCAACCGGGCGTTAGAGGATCCCCAACTTCTTGATAAATAGAACCTCGTTGAACTCCAGATGGGGGCAACCATCTAGAGTCTGGATAATATCCTTGCGTTCTGTTCCCCCCATAGTCTCGAGGATCAGAATATACAAGCACTCCAACTGCTCCTGCTCCTGCAGCAATCTCTACGATATCTCCTCTATACATTTTGCCATATTTAGCGATAACAATGGCACCTTTAGCGTCCAATCCCATGTCTCTGAGAGTGGAGTAGTCCTCTTTTCTGCCATAGTTGACGAACACCACTTCTGCAGAAATGTCTGCGGATGGAGAGTAAGCATGAAAGGTCGGGATTACCTTGGCGTTTTTGGTGGAAGGATCGCTTTCTATTTCCTGCTCCTTCAGTTTTAGATGGATGACCTCCCCCTGCGGTAATGTGAGGGATAAAGACCTTGACAGAGGATAAGTGAGCAGAACTTGATAATCTGTGTAATGAACATCCAGACCAGCATTCTGAAAAGTGGAGAGAACATAGTCTGCTGTGGCAAAGTTCTCAGGAGTGCCGGCCACGTGGGGTTCTTTGGTGATGACCTTGAGATGTTGAGCTATGGTGTCGTTGCATCCCATCTTCAAGAACAGTCTGTGATAATCCTCGGCGCGGATGGTGGGCTTGGCATTGATAAGTGGTTGGAGCATTTGTGTACTGAAGGGGACGAGAATGAGTGCAGTGAGGAGAAAGGTGGCATAGATCCCGCAGAACAGCTTGGAACGGTGCAGATTCCATCTGGGTGAAGATGTATTGGAATCCTGAACAAGGAGAGGCTCTTCCCGTGGCGAATGCTTCCATAATCCCATTGATACCTTGCCTCTGAATGACGCTCCTGCGCCTTGTCTGCTCACCAAACGCCTACCTGAAATGCCCAATTCATCATCTCTAAAAGCAAGATGCCCAGTTCGTGTTATAAAAACAAGAGAGGCTGCTTACCATCAAAATACATACCGGTAACCCACACCCCACAAGCATAATGACGTATGGCGGCTCATGCGTGGCTAACATTAAACACTATTTACTGATTCAAATATTGGTTTACCAATAATCTTACACACGCACGCATATTCTATTAATGATTTATGACTTTTTCTGTCAGACTAATATTAAACACATTATGCAGTAAGCCAATTATTGATTTATCAATGATTCCACATTCATATTCTATTAATGATCTATAGTTGTTCCTATAAAATTAACAACAAACACTATGTATCAATCATTAATTTATCTATACAATAAGCCAATCATTAACTTTTCGTCCAATACATCATGTCCATTCCATGTATACTATTTACTATATAATGAACAATATACACTTAAAAAATAAGTCAATAATTAACTCACTACATAATTAACTGGTTCCTATAAAATTCCATGATACACAACTCCATAAGCCAATAAACAACTCCATAAACCAATAAATAACTCCATGATACACAAGATTCTATGCTAGATCCCTCTTTAGTTATCTTGTCCTCACACTTGTCCATACTCCTTGTTATCCTAAATACTTTTAATTTACAATTGTTCATACTCCTTGTCATCCCATAAACACAACTTAGTAATGGAGAATTTTGTTTAAATGAATATTTTACTATTTTTTATATAATAAAATTAAATATTTTTTATTTGATAATAATGGAGAATTTTGTTTAGATGAATATTTCACTATTTTTTATATAATAAAATTAAATACTTTTAATTTGATAATGTTTATATAATTATTTCAATTTTTTTATATAATAAAATTAAATATATTTAATTTACTGTTAAATATTGACTTAATTATCTTGTCCTCACACTTGTTCATACTCCTTCTCATTGCATATTAGTAATAGAGAATTTTGTTTAGATGAATATTTCATTATTTTTTATATAATAGAATTAAATACTATTAATTTACTTGTGTTTATATAAAAATTATTTTTTATATAATAGAATTAAATATTGTTAATTTACTTTTGTCTATATAAAAATTATTTTTTATATAATAGAATTAAATATTGTTAATTTACTTTTGTCTATAGAATATTGTTTATATGATTATTTCACTTTTTTTCACATAATAAAATTAAATATTTTTAATTTATTATTAAATATTGAGGAAGATTATAATATTCCATTATGTCACGCCTCTTTAGTTATCTTGTCCTCAAACTTGTCCATACTCCTTGTCATCGCGTAAACACAATTTAGTAGTGGAGAATTTTGTTTACATAATATTTCACTATTTTTTATATAATAGAATTAAATACTTTTGTTTATATGAATATGGAGGATATTGTCTATATGATTATTTCATTATTTTTTTATAATAAAATTAAATATTTTATAATTTATTGTTAAATATTATGGAAGATTATAATATTCCATTATGCTACACCCCTTTAATTATCTTGTCCTCACACTTGTCCATACTCCTTGTCATCGCATAAACAAAATTTAGTAATGGAGAATTTTGTTTAGATAAATATTTTTATTTTTTTATATAGTAGAATTAAATATTTTTAATTTACTTTTGTCTATATAAATATGGAGGATATTGTCTATATGATTATTTCACTATCTTGTATATAATAAAATTAAATATTTTTAATGTTGTAATCTAAAAGTTCTATTTATTTTTTTTCATTTTTTGGGTAGATATTTGTCCGAAATCCATCCAGAAATTGTTGGATATTTGAGTGGTTAATTATGTAGAATCCAAATACTCCAAAGATTTTTCAGCATGTTAAATCCATTTATACATTTAGAAATGGATTTTAAACAACCAAAAATAGTGATTTAGTAAAAACTAAAAAAATCTATACATTTAGAAATGGATTTTAAACAACCAAAAATAGTGATTTAGTAAAAACTAAAAAAATCAAAACTTAAAAGCACTTAGACAACCCCATTTTTAATTTACTTGTTAAATATTGAGAAAGATTATAATATTCCACTATATTATATCACTATAGTGAAGAATTTTGTTTAGATGAATATTTCACTATATTATATTTAAATACTTTTAATTTACTTTTTTATATGAATAGGAGGATATTGTCAATATGATTATTTCACTATTTTTCATATAATAAACTTAAGTATTTTTAATTTGATGTTAAATATTGAGAAAAATTATAATATCTCATTATGTCATTTTTTTAGTTATCTTGTTTTCACGCTTCCCCATACTCTTATCATCCCATAAACACAACTTAAACACAACTTAGTAATGGAGAATTTTGTTTAAATGAATATTTCACTATTTTTATATAATATAATTAAATATTTTTAATCTACTTTGATTTATATGAATATGAAGGATATTGTCTATATAATTATTTTACTATTTTTCATATAATAAAATTAAATATTTTTAATTTATTTTTCAATATTGATTTTTTTTTAATTTAATATTAAATATTGAAAAAGATTATAATATCTCAATATGTCATACACAACTTAAACACAACTTAGTAATGGAGAATTTTGTTTAAATGAATATTTCACTATTTTTATATAATATAATTAAATATTTTTAATCTACTTTAATTTATATGAATATGAAGGATATTGTCTATATAATTATTTTACTATTTTTCATATAATAAAATTAAATATTTTTAATTTATTTTTCAATATTGATTTTTTTTTAATTTAATGTTAAATATTGAAAAAGATTATAATATCTCAATATGTCATTTTTTAGTTATCTTGTTCTCACACTTGTCCATACTCTTACCATCCCATAAACACAACTTAGTAATGGAGAATTTTGTTTAAATAAATATTTCACTATTTTTATATAATACAATTAAATATTTTTAATCTACTTTGATCTATATGAATATGAAAGATATTATCTATATAATTATTTTACTATTTTTCATATAATAAAATTAAATATTTTTAATTTACTTTTCAATATTAAAAAAATTATAATATTCAATTACACCACATATTAATCACTATTTAATTTTGTATATCTATTTCATATACAAAATATAAAAGATTTTGTTAAATAAATATTTCACCAATTATTTTATATAGTAAAATTAAAAATTTAAAAATTTAAATTTACTTAATGGAGATGCCATAAGAATAATATTCCATTATGTAACATACCAATCATGTCCAACCCCATTTAAGTTATCGGAATGTATGTGAAATCTATCCTTTCACATAGGACCTACAACAAGCCTATTGACCATCATGTAACATATTGCTAGATCTTAAATTTGAAGTATCTTCTATTAAGTATTTATATTATAAATATTTGTTAAGTTTATAATGATGATTATTGTTTATTGTTGTGAACTTTTGTTCATTAAATTTATAAATTTTATTAAATTATTAAGTTATCGGAATGTATGTGAAATCTATCCTTTCGCATAGGACCTACAACAAGCCTATTGACCATCACGTAACATATTGCTAGATCTTAAATTTGAAGTATCTTCTGTTAAGTATTTATATTATAATTATTTGTTAAGTTTATAATGATGACTATTGTTTATTGTTGTGAACTTTTATTCATTAAATTTATAAATTTTATTAAATTATTAAATATATAAATTTATAAATTTAAATTGATTATTTTAATTTATTGTGTTATTTTTGTAATTGAATAATTTGTAAATAAATTTTTTAAGTTTTATTTGTTTTTTTATGGGTTAACAAAGTTTAGTTTTATTACAAATGTTTTGAAAATTAGATATAATGTATTTATAGGTGGTTGAGTATACTAAGAAAAAGTATTTTTATATTCTTTATATTATTCATCTCATAGATTTTATACATTATTTTTGCCAAGATGCGAACATGAGAGATATATGTAAACATGTTACAAATGCATATACATACATTAAAGGTATGTCCCCTTCCATTTCCCCTGGTGTGCCACCCATGGCTCCTAAAACAAGTCTAGTTTTATTMCAAGACTCTATAGTATCGTCGACATTATTACCTTATTACAATTCTTTTGGAATGAGTCTAGTGATGAGCTTGTTAGCTAAGGGGATGAAGTGTAATAGCATAATCTCATAGATGGATGTAGTACACAATGGATGATTGGGGAGTCCCATAAGGCTATTGATCACAATATTTCTAGGAAATGAAAGGAAACTATGTTTAAGTTGGAAACAACTAGGTGCACAACAACAATGAAGTGTTTTGGGATATTTCAACTTGTGGATTGCAACATTTAAGGATTATGAAAAGGGATAATGATGAAATTGGGTGTTCTTGCAAGTTCCTAAGAAGCTTTATCAAAACATGTTGCAAAAGGTGCACCAAATTGTAAGCATGTGCATGCCTAAGATTTCCTTGGCTTTTTGTAGCTACCACAACTACAAAGCATATGAGATGTGGTATACAAAATAAGCAACCCAAATTCCATATTTTTTCCAAAAAAATTGATTTCCCAATTTCCATTGTTCTCTAAAATTATTTGTAGGAATTCCAAAATTATTTTCCTCTAAAACTAGTCATATTTTTTAAACTATATAAAATCCTTACAAATTTGAATATTTTTACAAAATATTTCCAAACATTTTATAGTTGTAACTTTAAGAGTTAGTAAGATTTGCCAAGGTTTCTACACTATATGATACGTATGGATCCTAATTTTTCGGAACTCAGTGGAATACCATTTCTCAAAACAAATCACAAGAGACACCTCAGAGACTGTATTAACTCCTCCTGATCCAATTGGCTATTGGTGGCCACCCACCTATTCCAATTGGCTCCTCTTGTTCATTTTTATCTCAACACGTTCTTTTGTACTTCTTTGTAATTGTGGGTTCCACACTTTCGGGGTTGTCTGAAGCCCTACACATATTTCAGGTGGATATTGGTGGCCTCTCACCTAATCCAACTGGATTATTTTGTATGTTTTCATGTCAGTACATCTTGTTGTACTTCCAGGGCCGTTTTGGAGGCCTAAACAATTTTTTTTTGGCTCGCCACAGTAAAACTATAGACAAAGTCATAGTTTGATTGTGGAATGTGTAGTTCTATGAAAGACCTTTCCAATGGGCTATCAGGTGCCTAAAATGGAGGTGGTATGTTAAAGTTACAACCCTGAGAAGTTGAGGTACCAACTTACCCATAGGGGCCCACATGAATTTTGACACTTCACCTCCTAGGGTTAGGTTTTTGGATGTCCAGGGTTTGGGAATTCATGAGTAATATCAAAAAAGCCTCTAGAGCTCATTGTGATTCATTATGCTCAAACGAATGTGTGTAGAAGCCACATCTCTTCTCGGAGATAGCTACCACCATTCGAGCAAGTGTTTCAGTTCTACAGTTTTACAGTTTCAACCTATTTCATTATTCAATAGAAGATATTGTTCACTGGATATCTGTGTTATTCTTCATATCTCCATGTTTAATGTATTCAGTCTGTTAATTATTTCGTTCCACTCCTAAATCTGAATCATTGGTATCAGAGCGGTCTGCTCTTCATTTATTTTTCTTCGTGCATGTCCCCAACAAGATCTGGGTACAAGAAGTTGGGACTCGAACCAATTGAGCCATTGCAAGATCTGTCATGCCGAGCCCGACAACAACCCATAGGGGACGAAAAGAAAGATGATGGAGTAGGAGATCCTATTAAAATGTTGCTTGAGGAATCCCTCGCGCGACAAAGGAATGAAATGATGGACAACTTTGTGCAGATCCTTCGACGACTGCCCACATGAGAAGCATCTTCATCAAGCAGCCATGCAAACCCCTTCAAGATACACATAAATTTTGATATTCCATTATTTAAAGGACTGATAGATGCAAATGTTGTAGATAAATGGTTGAATCTGCTCGAAGGGTATTTTTTGGTCCACAATTTTCCCGATAGGAAAAAGATCACTTTTGCACTCCTCAAGGTCGTTCCCCATGTTAAATGTTGGTGGGATACTTTCTCTGAGCAAAGGCTCGTAGAAGAATATGCAATGTTTGTGGTGGCCCCTACATGGGATTCCTTCTGGGATGCCATTAAAGAACAATACTACTCTGTTGGAAGCTATGAGGACCGGTACACCAGGTGGACCATCCTATGTCAAGAAAGGGACCAGGCAATACCAGATTTCACCAATAGTTTCCATACCTTGCAAACCAAATTGGGTATCAAAGACTCTGAGAATCATCTGGTGCTCAAATACCACGGCTGTTTTCATAGATACATTCAAACAAAAATGAAGTTTCTGAATATTGTCTCATTGGGCACGACTTATAGATGTGTTGTCAAGATCGACCATAAATTTAAGTAGAAAAAGACGAGAGTTTGGATCTGCAAACCCCTCACAGCCGAAGCAGGGCAAAGGCGGCCCCAACCCACATAGCAAGGGACCAAGTCGAGATGGACACCCTCAGGAAAACCAGTCCAAGCCGCAACACAAGAAGGGCATTGAGAAGACGAAGAAGGACACGGGAAAATGGTGTGAGTACCATAAAATCCCTTGGCACAACACCGAAGAATGTCGCTCCAAACAATCACTCATGGTCGAATTGAAGGCTTCCGAGTTAGAGGCAGATTCTGATTCTGAATCAAATCTTGAAGGAGGGAAGTCGGTTGTCGATGTTGAACCCAGTTCCATTGTCGCTGCCACCAAAGTCTAGCCAAGCAAGCTAGAGGAACCAAAGGAAGGGGAACGACTCTTTCACTCGCAGATGTGGGTAAAGGGGGCTCCGCTTCATTTCATTGTCGATAGAGGTAGTCAAAAGAACCTGATTTCAATAGAAGTAATCAAGCGGTTGGACCTACCAATGACACCGCACCCATAACCCTACACCATCGACTGGCTTTGCCAAGGAAGAGATCTTCCTGTCAGCCAATAGTGTTGTCTGCCCTATGACATCAAGCCTTTCAAAGATGAGGTACTTTGTGATATTTCTCCCCTTGAAGTTTGTGATGTTCTTTTAGGACAACCATATTTGTGGAAGCATCATGCTGTGTATGAGTCTAGACCCCACAGTGTTATTATTACTTTGGGTATACAATTATATAGGATACCAGAGGTAGCGTTGCCTACTGTTATTTATTTAATCTTTGTAAGCAATGCAGTAAGGCCATTTCACAGACCGGGAATTTCATCTTCTTTGTGATCCTGCTCACAGTAAGCAGAAGGTCATCGCCACATCAATGGGCTCTACACAGAGCCTCTCTTTGTAGCAGAAGCAAGTGGATGGGATCATGGAAGAATACATAGACATATTCTCCTCACCTAAAGGGGTACCGACACACTGCCAAGTCAAGCATCCAATTGATCTGACCCCTGACGCACCTCTACCTAATGGACTAGTCTATCGTCACTCATTGATGGAAAATGACGAAATCATGCGTCAGATCCAAGAGCTTCTTCAAAAGGGCCACATTAGACCCAACTCCTCCCCTTGGGAAAGCCCGATTGTACTGGTGCAAAAGAAGGACAGGAATTTGCGACTCTGCATTGATTACATAGCCTTAAACAAAATCACAATCAGGAACCGATACCCCATTCCCAGGATTGATGACCTTCTTGACCAACTCAAGGGAAAAAAATTATTCAACAATATTGACCTAAAGTCTAGCTACCGTAGGTTCCCATCGAACCAACTGATGTATGGAAGACAACCTTCAAGTCTAAAGGAGGTCTCTTTGAATGGCTAGTCATGCCCTTTGGCTTAACAAATGCACCAGCCACTTTCATGAGGTTGATGGATGTTGTATTGAGACCCTTCACCAACTCCATTGTGGTGGTATATTTGAATGACATCCTCTTCTTCAACATAACGTGGGAGAATCACATGTGGCATATTCAATAAGTTTTGAGCACTCTGCAACAACACAAGCTATATGCCAATGTGGAAAAATGTTCTTTTGGCATGAATAGGGTCCAATACTTGGGATACATTGTTTATGAGCATGGGGTACATGTTGATCTAACTAAGATCCAAGTCATCTATGACTGGCCATCCCAGACCACACTGACCGAGCTTCGGAGTTTCTTGGGACTAGCCAACTTCTAACGATGGTTTGTGTTGGGATTCTCCCATATTGCATGGGCCCTCAACCAGGTGACCAAGGGCAGTGGCAGGGAAAAGTTTGTGTGGGGTAAGGAACAACAATGAGCATTCGATGATCTAAAGCATCGCTTGTGCTCAACTCCAATACTCTCCTTGCCCGATCTGCATCAATAATTCAAGATTGAGATTGATGCATCTAACTATGTTGTGGGCACAGTTCTCACTCAACACGGTCATCTGGTGGCATACCATAGTGAGACACTCTCAAATACTATCTGGAAATATCCCACCTATGACAAGGAAATGTATTTCATTATACAAGCCTATTGACAATGGAAACATTACATTCTGGGAAAGGAGATGATTATACACACTGATCACAAGCCTCTGTAGTTCATACAAACACATGGGAAATTGAAAAATGACTGTTATCAGAAGTGGTCCACCTACTGCAACAGTTCCATTTCAACATCAAGTATAAGACAAGTATCTCAAATCATGTCGTTGACTGCCTTAGTCAACCTCCTATGGCTGCACTCACCACTCTACTCCATTCCTGTGGACATGAAGCATCTGAGTAGCCCCAACTTTATCAACAAGATCCAAACTTCTCCACCACCTATCAAATATTGGGTACAGGTGCGACTGTTACCGATTTTCACATTTAGGACAAAGTATTATGCCACCTGGGCCATCTCTATGTTCCTACAAGTGAGCGTGCAAAGCTGATTTGGGAAGCCCACTATAGTCGGATGGCAGAGCATTTTGGCATGGAGAAAACTGTGGTCATTCTTCAGAAACATTTTTATTGGACAAAACTTCGACAGGACGTCAATAAGTATATCAGATCTTTCACTGCTCATGCCATTGCCAAGCCAGCCATCAAGAAGTAAGGCTTATACACCCCTCTTCCTACTCCTGAGAAGCCTGTGATGTCCCGTCCCCA
>JASDQU010753687.1:54578-73990 GCA_032191745.1 Picea mariana
TCACCTTGATCATGTGTGACTGAAACTCAACCTAGTTGTTATCCCGCACTGCATAAATCCCAGGCACATTTCCACCCATCTCTTCAATTGTCGCAACTTTTTGTATACTATGTGTAGTCCTCTCTTTATCACCTCTTTGAGGGAAATATCTGAACATATGATTTCTACCACAACCCCAACACTGCATAGGTTGTTGCTGTGACTTTTTTCCCACTCTTTCCGACATTTTAGGATCCTGGAGAGTTGTCTGTCCTTACATAATATTTCTAAAAATTGGCAGCTTAGATCCCTTCTTCCTTTGTTCCACCTTGCTTTTCATATTATCTTCCCAAGTCTTTTGGAAAGTCGATCTTCCCTTTTGTTTCTCATAAAGACAATTAGCATGCCTTATGGTTTCTTCCAATCTCTTAGGGTCATCATATTATATCTTGTCACTGATAAATGAGGGAAACCCACTCAAGTACCTTTGAATATTCACATGTAAATCCTTGATGAAAGGAACACATTTCAACAACTCTAAAAATATCCTTTTATACTCATCTATCATCATGTTTCCGAGCTTGATTTCAAAGAACTCCTTCATCTTCCTATCATATTACCACTTGGTTAAGTTGTTTCTTTTGGAAATACCTCTTGAACTCCCTCCAAGTCACTTTATTCTCATCAATGTGTTGCACTTGCACATATTGATCCCACCACGTTGATGCCTTTCCTTTTAACTGATAGATAGGAATTCTCCCTTCTTCCTGTGCAAAATAGTTATGTAGGTGGAAGTATTTCCTCATACCCAACAACAAGGTCTCTGCATCTTTGTCCTTCTTGTGCTCATCGTCGAAGGTAGGAGGATTAATCTTATTCATTTCTCTCTGTAGCTCATCCACCCCAGTCCTTCTCTTATTCTTTTTGATAGGAGATGGACTTGAGCTACTGTGTGCTTTCTTGAAAGAATGCTTACCAACACTTCTTTCCTCTCTTATTTTCTCATCATGAGACCTGTGACTTCTTGATTTACTCGATTCTGTTTCCTTATCTCTTTTATTTTCTATTCTATCTAGACTCTACATCAATTTGACATTGAAGTCATCTTGCGGCTCCCTGGCTCTCATAATCCTTTCGTTATCAATCTAATATCTCTAGACATCTTTCTGCAATCCTTTTATGGTTTCTACCAAGTTCATGCACTCCTCCTTGTATTTTGTACCATCAACACCCAAACCGACATACAGATCCTCAAATTCATAATCATGACTGTAAGTCCTTTGTCCATATTCCATGCTTTTAACCTTCTGCACTAACTCTATCTTGCTCTTTTCGCTGAAAATTCTGCAAAATGTGCAAGCACTTAAGATTTGTTAGATGGTTTCATGCAAAAACTACATGAAAAATTTGCACCATTTTGACAGATTCCTTCCCTTGGATTTCTTGGATAATTTTAACATTCCAAACTCTAGTGTGCACACCCATGCATCACTATTCTTGTGCACATCACAAATCTATACTGCACACCAATAGTTTTTTGCATAAACTAAACTTTGCATTGCATAACACCAATTCTTAGCACACACATCTATTCATACTAGACTATGGCCCATACAAGTCCAGTTTTGAACCAATTGCTCTAATACCATAATGTGATGTACCCAGTCTCCCACCAAGTCATGTTACCACCTTACACATGCTTTGATGCCATAATGTAACGTCCCTAGTCTCCCATTGAGTCCCATTACCACCTTACACATGCTCTGATACCATAATGTAACATCCCTAGCCACCCCAGGCTGGGCCACGTCACACAACCTCAAATTCTATATCTCTAAGTCAACCAAACTATAAAATCCCCAACATACTACCGAGCAATGTTACTTTGAAGTCTCACTGTGCAAATTCTACTCGAGCAAAAGTTCGTGCAGTATCACTTGAAGTAACACGTTCAACCCAAGCATGAGTCGAGCCACTCAACTTATAAGAGTGGAAGAATCAATATCTTTTCAATACAACCTTAAATGATGGAAGTAACTCATTAACTATGTGCACATCCATCTAAGCATCATGCGCCACTTCTAATTTCACTGTGCATAGGGTCTATTCCTTTAAATGCACGCATGGATTCCAGCCTCTTGATGCACACATGATACAATCTTGCACACCCGACCACTCAATCCTCTTCTTGATGACTCATAACCAAAATCACAAGATTAACTACAACTACAACTACATGTTATAAGAACCATATGTATGTGTGCAAGCAACATTAAACATAATAACAACAAATACTTATATGCAACAACATACAAGAATTAACCCATGTCAAACATAGATAAAAAAGCACATGGTAAACAAGAAAAGTACATTAAGAACACTTATCTTTTATGAAAGTCACCATCTGTGGCCTTGACTCAAACACTTCTCCCAACCATAAATATTGTTGCTCATAATCTTTCAACAATAGGTCACCCCTGAGCTGGGGCTCAACTCCACCAGGGAAAAATACTTCCAGTGACACACTAAGGTCTAACTCTTAGCATAATTTCTCAATCCTAGGTGCTCACTATTGCAACTAGCCCACAGTCCCTTATTCCCCATGCACCTGCCACACCCAAGGAAGTGTGCCCCTTCTATGCTCAACAGTCCTTCGACTTCCCCACTTCCCTTCCCAGGGTTACCAACAACATGTCAGACAAGAAGTCTCTAAGCCCTATGACTAATGCTCAATACACCTGAGAATAATTCTCAATGATACTCTCACCTGGAGAGTATGATTCTGGGTCTAACAACCACTTCTCATCATCCAATCTCTCACCTTATAGATTTCTCATTGTCTGTCAAACTGTCTTCTCAACAATAAACTCATATTATAGCACCACCACTCCTTACAAGCTTCTCTATGAAGACAAGGTAATAATCGGATTTTTCATATAGTCCGACCCCCTTTCGCTCTTGAGAGCCTACCAAATCAATAATATTTTTCCAATTCCCCCTCTGAATAATCATAGAAGTTCCCAAAATACACTAATGCCAACAATATATATTGCATGCCTTCCACTTGACACTTGTCACCTTTAGAAGTAGCTTTAAGCCACTTGGTGACTCATTCCCTGCCCTTAGGAACTTAGGATAAAAACATATCCACATTACACTTTTCAGAAATATTATTAAAATATTCCTCCCTTCTTCCCTTTTTGGTGGAGTTAGCCCCCCATCTATTTTCGTCTAATCCTGTTTGCATGCAATGATGCAATATTATATTAATAACCATGCTTATATTTACATGGATAGGTGCACTAACCTATCTGCATCTAGGCTCACCAGCCCCATAATCACAGAGGTTCTCCACCCTCAAAACATATATAGCCATACACACACACACACACACACACACACACACACACACACACACACACACACACACATCTCAACTCTGTGCACTTCGAGATCATTACCATGCACTTACCTAAGTGCACACAACATAGTGCAATGTATGCACTTTCCTAGGTGCGCGCAACACACAAAATGTGCACACCTTGTCTTTATAACAATTCTCAGCACACTTGCTCAAATGCGTGCAATGCCAAAAAACATGTGTCAACGGCTCACCAACCTATATATACATTACATTTACACTTGGTTCCAATGGTTCACTAGCCTATATGTATAATTACAAAGGGTTTTAGATCAGGGACATTACACAACTAAAGGGTAGGTATAACGCCAATGTAGCCACTACAACAAAATCAAAACAAAAATATAGACACATTACAACATCTTGGAGAGTTTTCTTTGCGTCCATGGGAGTATGTTTACTTTTATTTCATTTTTTTTAAACCCATAAGACCACATAACATTGATGTTTAGTCCAAAAGGTGATTGAAAAAAAAATATAATGCAAGCACACAAAACATTAGATGTAAAGGACATATGATTTACTTGTGGGTTGGTTGGGGGATCCTCAAAAGGAGGAATCCAATTTTTAAACATTTTTTTTCTTCCTCGCCTATGTGCAAAGATTCTAAGTAACAAAAAAATCAAAACTTAGAAAAATGATGAGTATTAACAACGTTTTTTAACTTAGATGGAGACTCCAAGCCTCATTTTCCCATGCACCATCCATATATTCTTTTTATCCACTACATTGAAAACACCACATAGTGGAGGTTTTTAGTATTACAAGATTGGGGAAAATTGTCACTATAACTAAGATTTTTGGGTGGTTGTAGGTTTTATTGAAGGCCTTTTGTTGGTGTGCTTATATTGATAATGCACATTTGTGCGCCAAAATCTATAAAATATTCACTTATGCACTAACATTTGATACACATCAAGGCTTACACACACACCCACACTGGTGTGTATTATATATTTTTGAATCTTTATTGTGTATATTAGATATTGAAAGCACCAGGGTGCTTCTATCGATAATATGCATTGATGTGCCGATATTTGTTATGCACCAAGGTCTTAAAAATACATAATATGCAGTAGTGCGTATTATATAGTTTTGAAGCCTTAGTTCATATTTTATATAATAACAACATTCGTGTGTATTACATATATGAAAACACCAATGTGTACAATACCTTGTGAAATTAATATCTTGTAACAATTATGATAATAGTAATGTCTTGTAATGATTATGATAACAATAATGGTAGTGGTAACAAGAATGATTCTTTTGTTGTTGTTAGGAGAACTGATGCTTTTATTATGGGTGTTCGTACTAGTGTGTAATACTCATTAAAATGCATTGGTGCGTAAATATGTATGAATCACACCATTGTGTTCAAATGAATATAATGCACTGATATGTTTTAGTGTTGAATTTTTCCACATTGTAGGTAGGTAAATGCAACTTCTTGTTTTTTCTTAACAAAATTTCAATCAATCATAAGAAAATAAAATATTTTTTTAAAATAACATTTTGATATTTTAATTATTGTGTTTGGATATAATTATTACATTAATGTGTTGTATCGTTTAAACAAATATACCAATTTATTACACCTCTTTTCATTGTAACCATATAAATCATCTATATATTTAATAAACAACTTAACATTTTACCACTACAAGGAGAACACCTTGTAGGAAAGGTTTTTATGAAACATACTAGAAAAAAATATCTCTTCTCTATTTATAGTGGAGGTTGTTAGCAGAGGCAGGTGGTCAAAGGTTTTTGCGGAGGTTTTTTTAGCGATGCGCCTATAAGATACAAACACATGGGTGCACATATAAACAATGACACCCTGGTGCTTAACTTGTCAGAAGCATTTTCATACATTATCATAAAAAAAAAGCATCGAGAAAAGCACCCTAGTGCCATTGAACATTATGACCCAATGCATCTCCCTATCATCAGGCACATAGTGGTAGGGTAAACAAAAAATATTTACCAAACCTACTTTTATTATTAGACTTCATGCTATGCTTCCATAAGAACCTATGCTCATTCTCCTTCCAAGGATGCCCTATTTGCAGTGCTATACAACTAGTTCGATAGCTCCACTAATAGATTCCACACATTTCTAAATTTTGGAAATTACCATGAGTTTTCATTTCCTCTCAACAGCGGAACCATGCCTCCTCACGACATAGGAGTCCAGGTAAACTATTTATGACCTTCCTATTTTCATTTTCATCCAATTCAAATTTTAAATTGGATTTAAATTCGACTATTTTTTCATTTTTTTTTTTCAAATTCTATGCGGTGCGCTTGAACAATTTGGCTCATCCCAAAGTGGCGCATCTTGTTATTTAATGCATAGTAAGAACCACCACCAATGCATACACTCTAATAGCACACACTAGTGTCGTTCAAATAAAATCACCATGATTAATTCTAAAATTAAACATAGTGGTGCATATTTTGTGATGCCTTGTTAGTGGTGTGTTACAAAATACAACATAGCGCTAACCAACATGTTGGTGCTTTGGGAACACTAGAGCATTGGTGCACTTCATTTAATAAAGTTCCCCACTAAGCTTACATTTTTTAAAATTTAGCTCAGTGGTGTGTCCATTTTAACCAAATGCATCGGTGTTGTTAAACAAATCACATCGGGAAAAAGAACAAACCACTTTGCATAGTTGGGCATCTCATTAGACACCTCGTTTCTGGTGCTCTATACAAAAAAATTCACTACTAAACAAAATCCCAGTGCTCCAATGACATGGTATCACCAGTGCATTCATATTAACGCATTTTCACTGCTTAATTTGCAATATAACAATTTAACCTAATGGTGCCCCTAGGTCCAACACATGCACCATGGTTGTAAAGAGCACGACACCGAATATTTCACAATCTAACAACATGGTGCATATTATGGGATGCACTGCTAAAATATGTGTCTTTGCAAAAATATATGTGGTCCATTGGTGAGTAAACCCTAATGGTACGCATCGGTGCGTAAAAACTAACCATACGCACCAGTGTTGTTCGAAGAAAATCACCATGATAAATTATAAAAATAAACATAGCGGTGTGTCTTTAGTGATGGCCCATGACTGGTGCGTTGGGAACAATGACACACTGTTTTTTTCGATGTTACAAAGAACATCATTGAGATTAGAGCCCATAAAATTTAGTGTAGCGATGTGTCCATGTCAACAAAATGCACCGATGCAGTTTAATGAACTACACTGAGAAAATATAGAATGACTTGGCACCACTCTGATAAACAACATCCCGATGCTTTGAGGATATGGAAGCATCGATATGATTAGTTGAACCAAACATAACATTAAGTTTGCAGTGCATAAAATTTAGCATAGTGGTGCATGCATGTAAATAAAATGCATTGGTGTTGTTAACACAACCGCACTGGGAAAATATTTAACGACTTGGCATATGAGGGCACCGATTTGGACGCACCACTGCTAGTGCTCTATACAACACAATGCACCGCTAAACAAATTGGTGGTTCTCCAATAATAGGGTAGCCCCAATGCCTTAGTATTAACACATCACATCGATTAATTTGCAATAAAATAATTTAACCTATTGGTGCACCTATGTCTAGAAAATGCACTAGTGCTATAAAGAGCACAAAACTAGGCCGAAAATTTCACAATTTAGCAATGTGGTTCATTTTATGGGACACATTGCTAAAATCTGTGTCGGTGTGACAATAAACGTGGAGCACCAATGCGTTATAACAACAACACCATTTGGCGATGTTTTCTTTTATATATATAACACCGGTCGTGGTGCTTAGTTACTGTTTTAGGTGCACCATTTACTTTTCTACACTGTTTTGAAAACGCAAATTAATTTTGGTTTTTGTTAAATATGAGTTATTTATGTGTGTGTGTGTTTTATAATTTCAATTAATTTAATTTATATATGTGCTTAAAAATATTCTTATGTGAATCAAAGACGATGATGATGAGAGGAGGAGGAGGATTAGTAGCAACGGGTCAAAATGTATAACTTTGTACATGAGTCAAAGGCTTAGGAGAGGGATAGGGAGTTGTTCATTCTCCCTATTACAACACAAACACATGAAATTTTGATGGATATTGGCTTCCTCAAGTTTTATGAGGAGGGTACATCCCCCAGAGAGAACTCTTTGTTGTTACAACAATTGATCCGTCGTTGGGATCATGATTGATAAACATTTAGAGTCAACCCGATCAATGGTATCAACCCATGGAGGAGGATGTTTATTTCATCATTGGGTTTTCTAAGAGGGGGGTGGGGGGTTTGGCCCTAGTTCCCTGATATACCTCCTAGTGTTTCACAAGAGACCCAACTGACATATGTGCAGAGATATGTCAATCCAGATGTTCTTTCCGCTTCGAGATTCCAGGTTTCTGGTGGTCAGACGTGGATGAGTTCATTTCATAGAGAGGAAGTTAAGTGTCTTTGTTTTATTATCATGACACTGTCACACTTTACCTTTGAGGGGCATCACATTATTTTCTCTTTGATGTATTATGCAGATAGTATGGTGTAGAGGCCCTAATTTATTAGGTGGGCAAAGATTTTCTTGAGACAATTTTGTTTTGTGTTAGATCGTTGTCACGTCATTTTGTCTGAGAAGAGATTCTTCCCATTCACATTAGATTTATATACATTTTTTTTGAGTGGGTTCATGCCACTTAAATAGAAGTACCCCTCTTTCCACCTAGGCCTATGTTTGATGTGTTTATGCACATGTGGAGGTAGTTGTTTCCCAATAGGGGTCGCGTACTCCAGTCGGTAGGGAGGTATGTTATTTTTGGTTGGAGAGGACAATCTTGTCCTTGATGTTGTATAGTACTCATACATGGGGATGGATTGGAGAGGATGTCCAAACATCCTATTTGTAGTAGTCGAGCCACCAATTGAGAGAGGTAATATTATCATTATGTTTTGATAAATCTAGTTACATATTTTTATGTCTTATTTAATGCACATGTAATGTATTGTAATTGGGTATGAGCCTACCCAATGGGATGGAGTGATGGAGGAGGTAGAGGAGAAAACTATGGTACATAGTCCATGCATGCTATGTCAGAGAGTCTGTATAGAGGTGGTGGATCATCTATGTGGTGTTATAGTTAGTCATGGAGTGGTACCTACACTGACTCAAGACCCTCACTTCCTCAAGACATATTACAGGTACCAGAGATGTCTGCAATATGGATTACTGCCTTGTTACATTAAAACACTAATGTGTCATATTTTCGGTGTCATCAACCTCATCGAGAGGTTGAGGGATCATGTTGATGCTTCTCATGATTTTAATCCATCTACCTCATCACTAGATTGATCCAAATCCTCTACTCCACCACGTGGTCCTCCTCCTCCTAGTCATGCTTCTTCTCCACATGTGTCTGCACCATCTTCCAATCCTCTTACTTCCCCTCCACATGTTTCTACACCATCCACATCTGGTCCTTCCACTCCTCCTCCTCCCCTTCCACATGTGCCTACACCATCCACCGATCCTCTTGTGCCTTCCTAACCACATGTGTCTGCACCATCCACATTTGATCCTCCTCCTCCTCCTCCCCTCCCTCCACATGTATTTACACCATCCATTGATCCTCCTACACCTTCCCCTTCACATGTGTCTTCGCCATCCACATATGAACCTCCTCCTCCTCCCCCCTCCACATGTGTCTACATCATTCAATGATCCTCCAACTTCTCCTTCACATGCATCACCATGCATAGATCCTCCTCCTCCTCCACTTGTGTCACCATCCATTGATCCTTTTCCTTCACCTCCACATGTGTTATCATCCATTGATCATCCTCCCACTCCTTCTCATCTTCATCCTCCACATGTTTTAGAAGCTTTGAATGCTTTGGGCACTGTGTTCACATCGAGCGTTGTTGCATAGGTTGATCTTGACGGACACACATTTGATAGTGACATATTACTATCATTTAAGTCTGACATAGGTACTAATAGACCCTCTACCTCTGGTAGAAAAGACACTGATGCATTTGGATCTAGTGGTGGACCTAGCTAGTAGTGGTACTGATTGGCATGCATATTGATTGTTTTATATTTGACTTGAAATGTATATATGACACGTTTATTGTATATTTTGTTGAGATGTGTGTTTGACACGTATATTGATATGTATATCACTCATGTATATTATGTTTTTCATATAATGTTGTGATTGTTTTTTTTTTTATTTATAAAATTTATTATTAGTGATGCAGGAGCATCTGGTAGAAAATTTTTGAATGGACTCGAGTGGAAAAAAACTTTCTTTTAGGAAGTTGGTTTCCTAAATTTGCATTTCTTTATTTTGTAATATCTATAAAAAATATCTCAAAGATTTATTAGTTTCCTAGTTGTTAGTTTGTTGTTTAGATTCAGGACTTGATTCCTAGTTTAGGGGTTTGTTATGATAACTTGAATGAGTTAGTTTTGTGAGGGATATTCCGAGAACTCCCACATATATATGTTTTGTTATTAAAATAGAGGTTATACTAGGTGTGTGAGGGGGATGGATTGGAGAGGCTTTATGTGTGTGTAGGGTGTAGGAGAAGATTTGGATATTATTAAAAATTTAGGGTGATTCTAGAAATTATTGCATCGATTCTATTATTTAACATTGTGTGTATGAACTAGAGTTTATTCTATTTATCTCATGATTTATCTACATCCTATCAAACACATATATTATATCTTGTGAATCGATAGATTGAGGTTCATTGTATGATAATATCGATTATAGATTGTGCAGAAGAAACTTACAGGTCGAGATCAAGGCCAAACCCTCCTTTCAATAGTTATATTTACTATAATAGTCACTCTTGGATGAGGCCAATTAGGGACCATCAGATTCCATGTCTTTACACAAGGCCGTAGGATTGTGTTGCAGGTTGATCGTTGATCAACTTTAGGATCGATGATCCAAGATTGATTTCACCTCCATAATAAAGTGGGTTTAAAACCCATCTCATCACCTTTTGAAAGTGGTAAGTGATACCACTTTTATTAAATGGTAAACCACTATTTAATATGAGGATTTGACATCAGGTCGTGTTGAGAATGAAGGTTTAGCACTAGAACAAACTAAATCCAGGAATGCATTAAGTTTTAGCGTTTGGTTCTGAAGTATAGAAGAGGATCGAGCTGGGTCATGTGGGTGCTTAAGGATGAACCCAAAGAATTACTAAGATGTGAAAGAAAGCATTTGATTTTGTTATATAAGGACCAATATCAGAAGGAAAATAGGTTTATTATAATCCTGTCTGAATTTGGCACTGTGAAAAGTTGTATAACAGAGAAGTGAAATCCTTTGTTCAAAGAAGGATTTTGGAAATCAAGATGAGGTTTAGGGTAGTTCGAAAGATCAGAGTGATGTACAGAAGATTATAAACTCTTCCAAGGGGATAAATTTGACCAGAAAGGTCAGCGTTTTGGTATTAGAGTGGAATTGTATCTGAATGAGTCATGCCACCCAGACAAGGAGGTTGAGATAGGAACATGGTAACTAATGAGTTACTCTACGAGATGAGGTGCATCCAGGAGAGGATGTAGGCCATGGAAACAACCCAGAGAAGGGATATTGACATAGGATATTTTAGCGAGAGTGAAGATACAATCTATGAATATGAAGCATAAGAGCCACCAGGAGGTGAAACAACTGAGGAAAAACTAGTAAGATTGGTCAAAAAGGTTGGATCCAGACCAAAAATGGAAGTGCCCATGCATGAAGGTAGTATCAATGTTGATGAATTACTTGATTGGATAAATACTATGGATAAGTATTTTGATTATGAAGATGTAGAAGAAGAGAAGAAGGTTAAGCATGCAGTGACAAGGTTGAAGGGTCTTGCAGCCTTATGGTGGGATGAATTGCAAGCAGAAAAAAGAAGGAAAGGAAAATCTAGGATCAGAAATTGGGACAGAATGGTGGCCAAAATTAAAGGTAAGTTCGTTCCAAAGTATTACCAATTGAATTTGTTTAGACAATTGAAAAACCTTAGACAAAAAACTCTGAATGTAAAATAATACATAGAGGAATTCTATAGGTTGAGTATTAGAGCTGGTCACATTGAGGAAGATGTTGATAAGGTTGCTAGATACATAAATGATTTGAGATATGAAATTAAATATGAAATCAACCTTTTGTCATTGATAAATGTTGAAGTTACATGCCAAACATCTTTGAAGGAAGAAGAGAAGTTGGACATAAAGAAAAGCAAAAGAAACAGAGGAAGGAGTTCAACAAAAGGAAAAGGAAAATCTAATAGTGGAAGGTTCGAGCCTTCAAAGGAAGAAGCAGGAAGTTAAAGCAGCCAGTCACCAAGAGGAGGAGGATCAAGAGGTAGAATATTTTTCTCAAGTGGTTGAGGTAGAGGTAGAGAAATCATATGTTATGCATGTGGTAAAACAACACATATGTCATGGGACTGTCTAGAGAATAGATCAACAACCCAAAGAAATTCAAATGTTTCATAGGCTAGAGAAGATACAATAAATTCAGTTGCAAAAGAAGAAACTTCAGAGGTAGGGGAATCATTTTTGCTTAAGAGAATTTGGGTTAAGGTAGAAAAGGAGGCTTGTGAACTAGTCCAAAGGAAAATTCTATCAAGGACCATGTGCAAGTCAGGAGGCAAGTGTTGCAAAATTGTCATTGATAGTGGTAGCACAGACAATTTGGTTTCCACAGAGATGGTAGGGAAGTTGGGATTGAAAAGGACAGTACATCCCACTCCCTACAAAGTGTCTTGGTTGCAAAAATGACATCATATTTTGGTGAAAAAAAAATGTAGACTGGAATTTTAGATTGGTAGCTACAAGGATGAGGTGTTATGTGATATAATTCCCATGGATGTCTGCCATATGTTTTTGGGAAGGCCATGGAAGTAGGACATAAAATCCATTCATGATGGTAGGAGGAACATTTATTCTCTTGAAAAGGATGGGAAAAAGCATGTGTTTTTTCCTTTGGAGGATGAGACAACCAAAGAGGAAGTGGGTTAAACTGTACTGCTGATAAGTGGAAAGGAGCTACTGCAAAAAGTTAAGAAGATGGAAGAGGTACATTTTTCTTTAATTGGTAAACCTAAGGTAATACTTACTAGAAAAAATTTGGATGACTTACCTACATAATTTAAATCTATGCTAGATGAATATGTCGATATCATAATTGATTATTTTCCAAATTCTTTACCTCTTGTGAGGAGTATTAACCACCACATTGATTTAATTCCAGGAGCAAGTTTACCTAACAAGGAAACATATAGGATGACCCCACAAGAGAATTAAGAGATTAGAAGGCATGTACAAGAGCTGTTGGATAAGGGATTAGTGAAGGAGATCTTGAGTCCATGTGTTGTACTGATAGTACTCAGCCCAAAGAAGGATAGAGGATGGCACAAGTGTACTAATTCTAGAGCAATCAACAAGATTACTATAAGGTATAGATTTTCATTACCTCGTATTAATGATTTTATAGATTGCTTAAGTGGTGCTAAGTATTTCTCAAAGATTGACCTAAAGAGCGGAGATCATCAAATTAGGATAAGGGAAGGGGATGAATGGAAAATTGCTTTCAAAACTAATACTGGTTTGTATTAATGGTTGGTGATGCCTTTTGGGCTCACAATTGCTCCAAGTACATCTATGAGGTTAATGAATGAGGTTTTGAAAGCGTTTATTGGAAAGTTTGTAATAGTTTATTTAGATGATATTATGATATATATCTAGACAAGAGAGGAGCATTTGAGACATCTCAAAGTGGTTTTGAGTACGTTGCAAAAAGAAAAGTTGTTGATAAATTTGAAGAAGTGCAGTTTTTTGAAGAATGAGTTGATATATTTGGGATTTGTAGTATATGAAGAAGGGATGAATATGGATCTAGAAAAGGTTCTAGCCATAGTAAATTGGCCTACTCCCATAAATGAATTTGAGGTAAGACGTTTCCATGGTTTAGCATGTTTTTATCGGAAGTTTATCAGAAATTTCAGCCTGGTTTGTGCTCCAATTATTGAGACCATGAAATAGAACATACAACCATTTAAATGGATAGTGGAAGATAATCGAAATCTTCTGAAGAAAAAGATCATTAAACGACCTATATGATCTTTATTATATTTTAATAAGTTTTTTCAGGTTGATGCTAGTGGGACTATAATAGGAGTTGTCCCGAGACAAGAGCAAAGACGAATTGCATATTTTAGTGAGAAGTTGAATGAGGAAAAACATAAATATTCATCTTATGATAAAGAATTTTATGCAATTGTGTAGGCATTGAAGAAGTGGATACATTACCTTATTACCAAA
Organism: Picea mariana; assembly: GCA_032191745.1. Taxonomy (NCBI): domain Eukaryota; kingdom Viridiplantae; phylum Streptophyta; class Pinopsida; order Pinales; family Pinaceae; genus Picea; species Picea mariana. Next base: position 68,318 of record JASDQU010753687.1, read on the forward strand.
GAGTTTTTTCTTTACACTGGCAAACATGCTTTACAATTTATTAGTAGTCAATCAAAACTGAATCAAAGGCATGCTAAATGGATTGAATTTCTGCAGAATTTTACCTTTGTGATTAAACACACAAGTGGTAAAGAAAATAAAGTTGATGATTCTTTAAGTAGGATTAATTTGGTTTTACAAGAGTTTCAAATCAACATTTTAGGATTTTATGGATCAATATAAATGTACAAAGAAGATGCAGATGCATATACAACTTGTGAGAACCCAGTTGCAAGCAATAGAATTCAGTGGTTGGATTACATGCTACAACAAGGGTTGTTGTTCAAGAACAATAAATTGTGCATACCCAAGTGTTCAATGAGGGAGAATCTAATCAAAGAGAATCACATTAGAGGACTTTCAGGACATTTTGGAAAAGATAAGACTTTTTCTCAGATAAATGTTTTTTATTTTTGGCTTGGTATGCAGAATAAAGTGAAGAGATTTGAGGAAAGGTGCCAAAATTGTCAGCATGCTAAATGAAGAAGTCAAAATACAGGACTGTATTAGCCACTACCCATTCCAAATAGGCCTTGGGATGCAATGAGTATGGACTTTGTGTTGGGATTTCCAAGGACACATAGAGGTAATGATTCTATCTATGTTGTGGTAGATATATTTTTTAAAATGGCTCATTTTATTGCTTGTACCAAAACCAGTGGTGCAACAAATATTGCAAATATGTTCTTTAGAGAGGTGGTAAGATTGCATGGTTTACCCCAAACTATAGTTTCATATAGAGATACTAGATTTGTGGGACACTTTTGGAGAACCTTATGGAAGAAACTTGGTACTAATCTCAGTTTTAACTCAACTTATCATCCACAAACTAATGGGAAAACAGAGGTGGTAAAACATATTCTAGGAAACATTTTGAGAATCCTTGTGAATGAGAATCCCAAGAAGTGAGATCAAATCCTTGCTCAAGTTGAGTTTTCATATAATGAATCACCAAATAGAATCACATGGATGAGTCCATTCCAAATTTTGTATGGAATGCATCCAAGGGGAGTGTATGAATTGATGAATTTAGGAAGGAAATAATTAAGAAGTGTTAATGGTGAGGACTTTGTAGTGAATATGCAGGAGTTACAAGAAAGAGTCAAACATAAATTTCAAGGGAGAAGCCACAAGTATAAGTAGAGGGAAGATATGAGAATGAGACTGGTGGGTTTTGAGGTCGATGAAGTGGTAATGGCATACCTAAGTCAAGAGAGGTTTCTTGTAGGGACATATAACAAATTAAAACTTAAGAATATTGGGACATGTAATATCTTAAGGAAATTTTCTTCTAATGCTTATGAAATATAACTTCCAAGTGGTGTTGGAATTTCCCCGATCTTTAATGCTACATATTTTTTTTTCCCTTCAAGGAGATAATTTTTTTTTCAGTAGATGAGCCTGTGAATGATGAAGGTCATACCATAGGATGGAAGGAACAACTACCCATAACAGTGCAAAGGGAAATTGATATAGTATTCGATATGAAGGTACTAAACAAAACTAGAGGAAAATAATATTTCTAGGATTTAATAAAATGGAGAGGTCAACCAGCAGAGGATGCTACTTGGATGAAAACAACATAAATTTTCAAGTATGGTGCAGATCTTGAATACCTTATGAATAGTTCTTTTCTTCCCAGAAATTCTAATGCAGGAGAATTTGGCATAAAACTCTAGAATGGACCTGAGTGGTCAAAACATTTTTTTAGGAAGTTGGTTTCCTAATTTTGCATTTCTTTATTTTGTAATATCTGTAAAAGATATCTCAAAGATTTATCAGTTTCCTAGTTGTTAGTTTGTTGCCGATATTTAGGACTTGATTCCTAATTTAGGGGTTTGTTATGATAACTTGAATGAGTTAGTTTTGTGAGGGCTATTCTGAGAACTCCCACATGTAGTTTTTTTTGTTATTAGAACATAGGTTAGACTGTTTGTCAGGGGGGTGGTTTGGAGAGGTTTTCTACATGTGCAGGGTGTAGGAGAAACTTTGGATATTAATAAAACTTCAGGGTGATTCCAAAAATTGTTGTAACGATTCTGTTATTTAACATTGTGTGTATGAACCCGTCTTTATTCTATTTATCTCATGATTTCTCTACATCCTATTAAATACATGTATTTTATCTTGTGAATCGATAGATTGGGGTTCATTGTATGATAATATCAATTCTAGATTGTGCAGAGGAAACCTACAGGTTGAGATCAAGGCTAAACCCTCCTTTCAATAGTTATATTTACTGTCATCTTCACTCTTGGATGAGGCCAATTGGGGACCACTAGATTCCATGTCTGTACACAAGGTCGTAGGATTGTGTTGTAGGTTGATTGTTGATCAACTTTAGGATCAATGATCCAAGATTGATTTCGCCTCCAGAATAAAGCGGGTTTGAAACCGATCTCATTGCTTTCTGAAAATGATAAGTTATACCACTTTTATTATGTGGTAAACCACTATTTAGTCTGAGGATTTGACACCAGGTCGTGTGGATAATGAAGATTTAATGTCGGAACAAACTAAAGTTGGGATTGGGTTAAGTTTTAACACCTGGTTTTGAAGTATAGAAGAGGATCGAGTTGGGTCCTATGAGTGATTAAGGATAAAGCCAGAGAATTATTAAGTTGTGAAACAAAGCATTTGATTCTGTTATAAAAGGACCAATATCAGAAAGAAAAGAGGCTTATGATAAGCTTGTCTGAATTTGGCACCGTGATAAGTTGTATAACAAAGAAGTGAAATCCTTTGTTCAATGAAGGATTCTGGACATTAAGACGAGGTTTAGAGCAGTTCGAAATATCAGAGCTACGTCCAGAGGATTATAAACTCTACCAAGGGGAGAAATTTGACCAATAAGGTCATCAATGAGTATGCTAGTGATTAACGTTATTAACGATTTTTCTGTTTTTAAATTAAATTTGAGATGTATCACTCATTTAAATTTACAGTTGCCATATAATGTTTATCTTTACTTTTATGAAATCTTTTAATTTGGATTGTGATTGCAAAAAGTTATAACCATAATGCCATATAATGATGAACTCTTCTTCAAGGTGAATTGTTTTGTTGTACAACAAGATACAATATGTTGATTAAATGCATTTAGAAGCAAAAATACTTAATATGATGAGTGAAATGATTATGATTTGAATATTTTTTTTTCTCATATATTGTAATAATAAAATTATTAACTAATAACAATAATGATGATGTAATAATAATGCTATTTTTAAAATTTTTATTATTCAAATATAACAAGACAAAGTCTTAATATAATGAGAAATCCTCGAGTACTTTCCCACATTTTGTGAATGGTAAACAAGGCAAACAGTTTGGCCTAATTACAGGCCTAACCCGATGGGGACATCAAGTGAGGCCTTATATAGGCTCTTGGTCGAGGATTCGACCCCAAAACCTCACACCAAATTGGTATATGAGACTACCAAATTGGTGTATGAGACCCTCCACGAAATGATTTGATTAGTAAAGTATATGAAGGTGTACATACCCTACCCCCCTCTTGATTTGAACTTGTGACCTCTTAGGAGGAAACACATGTTCTTAACCATTAGGACCATTCAAGTTGTTATATTTTTATTTGATAATTTTTATTATTTTAAAAATACAATTAACTAGCATATCCTCTAAGTGGACGAAAGAAAATGTCGAAGTCATTTGAAGGAAGTTTTCGTACTAATGTTGTTAATGAGAATCATACATATATTGCAAGTAAAATGATGTTATTTGAAGTTACTTCATTATTTTGATATTTTGATGAGGGCTACTCACTTTGTGAAAAAAATGTGTATTTTAAAAAGAGAGTATAAATCCTTGCAAACTCAAGAACTTGATATATATTTTAGGTTAAATTATATAATTACATGTATTAACTTTAAGTTATGATTTTATTTTAAAGATTATAATGAAAAAAATGATAATGATGGAATTTAAAAGTAATAGGTTTTGGTGTCAACTCATTTGGTGAATAAAAACTTTAATAATAATATTTGCATCCATAAATTAAGAAGTTATAAAATCACATTTGGTGAATAAAAAGTTATAAAATCAATAATCTAACAAAATCAAGAACCCATGCAAGTTTGTCCAATTGAATTCAATTGAAAATTTACAAAAGACCACATATAGTAAACTTAGTAAACTTTGGAACAAATCAAGAAGTTTCTTACCAACACACGTGGATAACCTTGCACCCTTAGAATATTTTGGCAGACATGGAGAACAACTAATCTTCATCGTATCTCTGTCATTATGGTACAATCCTTATTGTTTTGGTTAGAATTTAAAAGTAGGCTTGGAAGGTCTAGTTTCGACATAGTTTCAGGCAAGTGAGGTATTCGTACCTTGTATTTTTACGCCGTATTCATATCCCTGCCAGTTTTCGTTACTTCATAATTCCTTACTCCACCAGGACCTCCAACCCTACTTTGACCTTCTCCTAATTCTACCACAGAAGTTATCAACGTCTCTGCATTCGCATGTCGTTCGGGACACTGACTAGGATTGGGATTTCCCTGAATTTCATGGCTGGAGAAGTAGCGTCTGCTGGTAGCGATCGATCCGATCAACACTCCAATCCAATGTGCCTCAGAAGCTCGGGGTTCTTGCCTTTCATTATATTTATTAAAACTATATCTCTATGGTGGAGATAGATCCCCATGATGACCTTCGAGGGATGATGAGAAATGTATAAATCAATAGTTGTAGTTGAGACATAAACCAAAAAATATACATGCTCATTGTTATGTTTTGTTCATTTCCAAGGTTCACAATCATGAAAAAATTAAATGACGCGCACAATGTCTTTGGAAATCACACTCATTGCTCTAAAAACTTTCTATGTAAAGAGAAAATAAGTTTTCTTCTTTACAGTTGTCCATGCAAATTCAAAGTGGTCATAGCTGTTGTCATGAACATTGTTATCTTTTGTTCATTTCCAAGGTTCACAATCATGAAAAAATTAAATGATGCACATAGTGGCTTTGGAAATCTCACTCATTTCTCTAAAAAAGGCAATTTATGGGGAAGAGCAAAAGCTAACAGTCTGTCTTGTTGCATTAGAGAAATTTTCCACTAGTTTTGTATTTCATGTATTCTCGTATGAAATAAAAATATCATTAAAAAAATATCATGGTTACTATTGATAGCCTAATGTACTATATCATGGTTTCTATTGATAGCCTAATGTATGTCTTAAACCAAGTTCGAATGTGTAATCTATATTATAATCGTTCCACTCTGGGAAAAAGCATTTTTGCTGCATTCATTTTTATTCCAATTTCTTGGCTAATTTTTTTATCTCCATATTGCATTGTAGCTGCTTCATAAGACGACCGAGAAACAGAAAGGAAAAAAAAATGATACCAAACAAACCACCAATATTATATTTCTCACAGAAGAAGTAGAGGCCATTATAATTATAGAGATGATAACAATCTTATTAAACGTAAGTTTTTCCAGTAACAAATAATCCTCGCTTACTTGCGGTCAAGATGTTGATATACCTGCAATGGCCTCTATATATAGGCAACTAGGTTATGCATATTTGTGTGTTATTTTAGCAGGAATTTCATTCGGCCCAAACATTTATTTCATTCTTGAGAACCAAAAAAACAAAGA
>JASDQU010753687.1:74090-86039 GCA_032191745.1 Picea mariana
TTGGAACAAATCAAGAAGTTTCTTACCAACACACGTGGATAACCTTGCACCCTTAGAATATTTTGGCAGACATGGAGAACAACTAATCTTCATCGTATCTCTGTCATTATGGTACAATCCTTATTGTTTTGGTTAGAATTTAAAAGTAGGCTTGGAAGGTCTAGTTTCGACATAGTTTCAGGCAAGTGAGGTATTCGTACCTTGTATTTTTACGCCGTATTCATATCCCTGCCAGTTTTCGTTACTTCATAATTCCTTACTCCACCAGGACCTCCAACCCTACTTTGACCTTCTCCTAATTCTACCACAGAAGTTATCAACGTCTCTGCATTCGCATGTCGTTCGGGACACTGACTAGGATTGGGATTTCCCTGAATTTCATGGCTGGAGAAGTAGCGTCTGCTGGTAGCGATCGATCCGATCAACACTCCAATCCAATGTGCCTCAGAAGCTCGGGGTTCTTGCCTTTCATTATATTTATTAAAACTATATCTCTATGGTGGAGATAGATCCCCATGATGACCTTCGAGGGATGATGAGAAATGTATAAATCAATAGTTGTAGTTGAGACATAAACCAAAAAATATACATGCTCATTGTTATGTTTTGTTCATTTCCAAGGTTCACAATCATGAAAAAATTAAATGACGCGCACAATGTCTTTGGAAATCACACTCATTGCTCTAAAAACTTTCTATGTAAAGAGAAAATAAGTTTTCTTCTTTACAGTTGTCCATGCAAATTCAAAGTGGTCATAGCTGTTGTCATGAACATTGTTATCTTTTGTTCATTTCCAAGGTTCACAATCATGAAAAAATTAAATGATGCACATAGTGGCTTTGGAAATCTCACTCATTTCTCTAAAAAAGGCAATTTATGGGGAAGAGCAAAAGCTAACAGTCTGTCTTGTTGCATTAGAGAAATTTTCCACTAGTTTTGTATTTCATGTATTCTCGTATGAAATAAAAATATCATTAAAAAAATATCATGGTTACTATTGATAGCCTAATGTACTATATCATGGTTTCTATTGATAGCCTAATGTATGTCTTAAACCAAGTTCGAATGTGTAATCTATATTATAATCGTTCCACTCTGGGAAAAAGCATTTTTGCTGCATTCATTTTTATTCCAATTTCTTGGCTAATTTTTTTATCTCCATATTGCATTGTAGCTGCTTCATAAGACGACCGAGAAACAGAAAGGAAAAAAAAATGATACCAAACAAACCACCAATATTATATTTCTCACAGAAGAAGTAGAGGCCATTATAATTATAGAGATGATAACAATCTTATTAAACGTAAGTTTTTCCAGTAACAAATAATCCTCGCTTACTTGCGGTCAAGATGTTGATATACCTGCAATGGCCTCTATATATAGGCAACTAGGTTATGCATATTTGTGTGTTATTTTAGCAGGAATTTCATTCGGCCCAAACATTTATTTCATTCTTGAGAACCAAAAAAACAAAGACAAAGATAATCTCTTAACTTGCATGAAATCTGAAGAAGGATATTTATATCAATTTTCAAGAAATCCTCAATATAAACGTAAAGAATTGGAAATCCGGAACAAGGATGTAAATAAAAAATCGTCAATATAGATCTAAACAATTAGCATTTGTTACATACATACGTATGATTACTCCTCTATGGAATAACTGCAATATTTCCTGATAGTCACTCATTGCGATCTTAACTAGATTGTAGGTTTGGATCATCTGAGGCCAACATCAAAGTCGATAGTTGAATTTTCTGTTAGATCACTTTCAGACGATCCAACCCTACATTCACTAATAAACTAATAATATCCATCAAAAACTTTTTAAATATAAACAAATTAGAATGTTATAAACCAATTAGAATGTTTTTCCAAGCACCACCAAACTAATAAACTAATAATATCTATCAAAAACTTTAAAATCGCTTATAGTGCAATGAGGATTAATAAAGAGAAGAAATGAGATGAAGAAACAAGATATTTTTTTTTAATATTTATGAACATGTTATTTATGCATTTCACATTTTTTTTAACTATGAAAGTTTAAGATTTTTCATTTAATATGGTTTCTATCTAGTACTTTCATCTTTATTAAAGTTTATTTTCCATGCGTTTATCATATTTGTCTCAAGTTTTGCTTTGATAAAGATTAAGGTCTATTTAGTTGTAGGCATTCGATCGACCTAACCGTCCAATTTCACCATTCGATGTCCCCCAGATCACTTGTTTTTTTGCATGAACACCATCGGTTTCTGCATATTTAGCTGAACAATTGGTCAAATACATCATTAAATACGCTTCTATTGTCGATTACCCCCCATACTTGAATGCAATGGACAATTTGGTCCATGATTACCATTTTACCAAGCGTTCATCACAAAACCATACGACCTAGAACCTTGGAAATCCTTTCTTTTGGTTATTCGTGACACGAGACTTTAGCATAGGATAAATAACAAATCAATGATAAATTGTAGGTTCAAACAAGTGTTTGCTTAACGGAAGTTTGTGTTCTTGTTCTTGGTTCATCTCATGTACTTTCAAGATATGTATGATTGCCGTGGGCTAACAACATTTTACAAATAGTGCTTCTATTTCAGTGCTGAATAGGTGGTCAATTCTCTTATAATCATTGTTCCAGTGCCAAATATGTGGTCAATTCTCCTATAATCTTGATCATCAAGGGAGAATATTAATTTCTGCAATCAATGCAAGTAATTAATTATATGAGAAATATCTAAATTTCAAAACGATCATACACATTAGCACAATAATCTATTTAGCATATGAGAAATATCTAAATTTCAAAATGATCATACACATTAGCACAATAATCTATTTAGGCTAGGTCTTATTAAAGATACACCAAGTTCAAACAATAACAGACGGTCATATCAAAATTTCCATGACAACAAAGGCTGCAAAATATTGAAATTTAGGATGCATATTTTTTTCTTTCCTTGTTAATCCCATTTGTTTTCCTTTGAGAAATAGAACTAGGGTCATATCAAAATTTCCATGACAACAAAGGATGCAAAATATTGAAATTTAGGATGCATATTTTTTTCTTTCCTTGTTAATCTCATTTGTTTTCCTTTGAGAAATAGAACTAGAGATGGATTAAATAAGGGGCAATTCCAACAATTTTTTTTTTTTGGTAACTAGAAGAATCGGTAACAACGGCAGTATCGTACTCATGTGACACGGGGTCGAATCTTGTCGGCTGCCTTATAACCCCTAGGGAGGAACGCACAGCCCGCAAGCACGCCCTCTGGGTAAATCGGGGTGAGAATTGACCTTGAGACCTCTTTTTACATATTTCCTTCCATTTACACGGCACTTGCCAACTAGTCTACACCCCTGCGGGCGACAATTCCAACATATTGTTATCTTCAAGTAAATTCTTTGCTAGAAAACTGATCTGAATGACCATTACTAAGATTTACATCAGGACAATAATCTATTCAAGGTAGTTCTTATTAGAGATACACTAGATTCAAACAATAGCATAAGGCTGTAGAAAAATTACAAATCTCAGCAACAAATCCCTTAGAGCCACAAATTTTTGAAAAAATAAGTGACATCCAACCATTCAAAAGGGCCAGCTAATTACTAAGGTATACACAATGAGAATAAAAATGTATGTGTTTAACCTGAAAAACACATGCATTGGAGGAGAATCTTGGGGAACATATGCAATACCGATGAATCCAAGTTCTTAGCTAACATGTTAAGAAAAATCAACTACGCAACATTTCTTTGATGAATTGGAGGCCAAACAAAGATAAATATATCATGTATTTTTTTATAAAATTTTATACAAGAATCTAACCCCGTATGAAGGAAGTTCAAAAATTGTAGTGAAAATCTAGAATAGAAATACTTCAAAATATATATTTGTTGCAAAAAGTAATCAAAATATATATTTGCTGCAAAAGCTTTCCCTACATACATGCCTTTAATTAAATGTATTTAATTAAATTTAAATTATTAAATATGAAAATGAATTTATTAATAATAATAATTTCAATGTTTGGTTTCCATGGTAAGAATTTATATACAAAATTTCTAGGATTGGATTATAGTTAGGGAAAACTCTAGAGGCTAAACTTCATGATTTGTCTTGTTTTCTTCTAATAATAATTTGCTAATTTTTTTTTTAAAATTATTCACCCAAATTCTAACCCTGGATAAACATATTTTACTCTTTAAGTTATCAATATTTTCTAAATATATATACAAATACTTTGAATACTTTTACAAGAATATCACCAAACATTTTATAATTAGTATTTTAAGAATTAGTTAAATTGACAAATGTTTCTATACTTTTAGATACGTATGGATCTTTAAAATTTTTCTTGATTGTGACTAGGTTCTAGAAAAATACTCTTTTAGAGTTTTCATGTCCTTCCTATATTGACACTTATTTCAAGGAAAATGTAAAAATAATGATTAATATAAGTTTATATGATTAGAAAACTAAAGAATGGAGTGGAATAAGTGAAGGTCATGATAGTTGCACTAGTTAAGGTTGGGAATGCCATCAAAGTTGGTAATGCCAACATAAAAGGTGTGATTCCAGAACTCATAGATGTTGCACRTAGTTAKTTTGTTGGAATTGTCYTTAGAAGTTCCATCAAAGTAAGTATATATTTATTTGAATTTTGAATTTTTCAAATAATAAAAAATTTAAAGTTTGATTTTTTAATATCTTCATTTTTTGTTAAATAAATTATAATTTAAAATCAATCGTACTATTGTATTATATGAATAGGTTACCAACTTTGTGATATCTCAATTACTACTTATTAATTCAAAGGTTAACATAAACATATGTTAATACAATACAACATAAATTTGCTATAATAAACAATAAATATGACAATAAAAATATTTCAAAACCACATCTTATGCTTGTAATATTCAATGTATTTTCATTATGGTGGTTGTAAATGGTTGTTAACTTTTCATATCCAACATCATAAAATGAAAAAAAAACAAAAAAAAAAAACATAATCGACCATTATAGATACCCATAATAAAATGACACATCCATAATATAAATGTCAAAACAAAGCCTTTACATATCATTCTTCATTTCCATCACCCTAATTATCTTCCTCGCTTAGCATTATAACATTGTTGGTCTCAAAACATGCTTAGATATTGGATCATGTCTCAATATGAACCACCAATCCCCATCCAACACATCTGGGTAAAAAACACTCGGTTGCAATGTTTTGGGAAAACATAAGGCTCCTTAGTTTCAACCCACATTTTCTTAGAGTTCATACATATTAGCCCACTATCACGATCTTCCTTTACATTTATTCTGTCAAAGGTATCCCACCATTTGCAACAAAAAATAACACATTGAAAAGATGAGAAGTCCACTTGCATGATCTATTGTATCTTTCCAATGTAATATTTCTTCCCCTCTGTTAGGTTTTGATCACAGTGGCTAACACGAATAGATTGGTCAACTCGACCTCCCCTCTACAATATTGTGTGATGTGTCCATCATCAACATACTCAGTGCAGAAATGATGTCCATATGCCCACATATATGGGAACAAATGTACCTGTAAAAATGTGAACAAAGGACGGAGTCATATGTCTAATAACTCTAGCATTATTAAAACCATAATACATGTTAAAATTCAAATCTGAAATATTATAAATTGAATGTGGTACTTAGAGAGGTTATTACAGATTTTTTGCACTTAATCTCTATGTTTAATGCATCGAGATATTCTCCACATGGTTTACGACTGGACACTACACATATTTCTCTTGTATCTGGTCAGTCGACCAACTATTGGGACAATTTTTTGGCATATTTTCTTTTAAATGATCAAGATAAGGCATGCTTCTACTATTAAACCGTCTGAATGATTTCCTATCACTGTCCCATTTCCTTCTTTTCTATTCATACAACACGACCCATGGTCGTGTCGTTTTCGCGTTGTAAAGAATAAATTTATTGATGGCATCAATTTCTAAATTCGTTGATGTATACAAGAAATCAAAATGAATAACATGATATCAAATATATATTATCAACTAAAAGAATGAATTTATTTATGGAATGAATTTTTAAATTCATTGGTGTATACAAGAATTCAAAACAAATAGCACGAGATCAAATATATATTATCAACTTCAGTGTAAACAATTGCTTTTTTACTAAATTGACAAAATATGTGACTTACTCTTTATCAAGTGCCTTTTTTCGTTTATTTGGAGTAACTCCCCTTCCCTTTTGTCCTCATCTTCTTGTTTGTCCCAAACCACTTCCCCTGGTGTGTCATCAATTTTCTTGAAGTACTCATTGGCATGATAGAATGACTCGTATACCATGTGCCCCTCTGCCATAGAGCCCTCTGGTTTTTCCCTTTTTCGAACAAACCCCTTCAATTTTTTCATGTACCTCTCTAAGAACAACATCCAATGACATGAGAGCACCCAAACTAATTCAACTTCATTAGGTAGGTGAATTAGAAGATATACTTGCAAGTCCATAAAACTCGTGGGTTTTTCCTACTCAAACATACAAACAATCTCAACTATCTCTTGATGCCACTGTGAAATGCTAGTCATATGAATCTCCTTTGATGTGATCCGACGTAAAAATGCTAATAATTTCGACATGGCACATCGCAGGTCTTGGGGGAAATCATGGTTCACACAACCACACATGAGAAAAGGATAATGACACTACAAAATAGACACACACATCATTAATTAATTTCCATAAAAATGTGAGTGCATAACATATTTTTACCAACAATATAGAAGAAGATTCATGTATTCAACATACTTACCCTTAGAAGGTTCAAATGGTCATGTGATTTCAACCCCGACAAATTCCCTTCTACAATAAAGAAACGTTGTAGAGTCAATCCATATAAAGAAGGTGCCTTCACACCCAATATAACATCCTTTTCCATAGAAAGATCATTTTTTTTTCAAAATACATGCGTCATCACCTTATTTAAAAGACCAAGAGGGACCATCCTCTCCTATAGTTTCTTTTCTTGGTTAATTTCTCTTTTTCGTATTTGAAGCAATCAGATCTCTCCTAACAATCAATTTGTCACTTTTATTCGATGATATGTGCCTCCATAAAGAAGATGAAACATTTTTGAATATATGCATGGGATCTAGTAAGTGGCCAATCTTAAGATGCTCACAATATGGAAGCTTATAAAATACATATTTCATTTTCATCCAAATAAAGAAGGTGCCTTCACACCCAATATAACATCCTTTTCCATAGAAAGATCATCTTTCTTCAAAATACATGCGTCATCACCTTATTTAAAAGACCAAGAGGGACCATCCTCTCCTATAGTTTCTTTTCTTGGTTAATGTCTCTTTTTAGTATTTGAAGCAATCAGATCTCTCCTAACAATCAATTTGTCACTTTTATTCGATGATATGTGCCTCCATAAAGAAGATGAAACATTTTTGAATATATGCATGGGATCTAGTAAGTGGCCAATCTTAAGATGCTCACAATATGGAAGCTTATAAAATACATATTTCATTTTCATCCCAATAGGAATTTTCTCAACATAGGTGTCAAAAAATTCAGGATCATCGAACATAGATTCCCCATTTGAATCAAACAATTCTACCATTTCCTTCTCCTTCTCCGTGTCATATGGCCTAATCCAATCTATCAGTGTCATTATTTCAAGTCTACGGGTTTTCTCTGGTTTACCATTGAAAGTGGATGCAACTCTTTTATAAGGTGTTGGCACCCAAAGTTTTGGGTTCATTTTGTGTGCACACACAAATGAAGTTGTGTGTGCACATTCCAAATTTTTGCATGTGCCTAAGGTAATGCATGAAGATTGAAAAAGAGTGTGTGTCAGACCAAGTTTTGATAGTGCATGACAAGACTAAAAGATTATTGAATGTGCACCGGTTCCACTTTTGATGTGCAATGGAAATCAAGAAGACGCACGTTGGAATCAAGAAAATAATCATTGGGAAATCCTCTCGAATGATTACTGCTAGTAGCACAAGGGAACGTGGAGATGAAAAAATATGAGCTGGCAGGGAAGTTAACATTACCCTAATTCCTGAAGGCTATGTGGACTTTAGGCAGGTGCTAGAAGCATGCAAAGCAGTTTGTTAGTAGAACGAGTGAAGCAGAGCAGAAAGAGATAGAGCTCCCAAGCAGAGAAAGTTATAAAAGGAAGTAGTGAAATCATAAATGGGGCTAGATAGATGTTTATATGAGATTCATTGAGTTGTTGGTATCGATCTTGCTCTGAGCCTACTATAATATTGTAATTCTTATGAATATAATGTTGAGTCTTCCATATATCTAAAGTCTTGAGAGAATGCACATTGCACAGTATGTTGTAATTCTAGGGATTTATATAAATGAAGATATGAAGTTTTGTGGTTGTCATATATAGTCTACTTAATGTATGCCTCTATTGTAATGGAATGACTCTGATAATAAAGATGTGATATTTTTGATTTATTCTATGTATATTATGTATGATTTGGACATGGGTGTGTATTGTTTTAATTATTAGTCCTAATAAATTGTTAGCTATGAGTTGCATGAATGTCGGCCCCAATGGACCTATGTGGGTTTAGGCCTTCATCCATGTTACAAGACCCTATGGTCTCTGTGATACTCTTTACATATCGGGAGAGACCTTCCTCGTACTTGGGTGAGGATTGATATGTCGATGCTTTGAGGTTTTGTTGGTCAACTCTAGACGAACACTGGGTCTAAACTCCCTGGTGTTAAGAAGGACACACGCAAGCGTGGAACAAAATGCCAACAAATTGTTTTGTTGTCGAGACCTGAAATTCTTGTAGGAAATGATGAAGGTAAGAGATAAGGTGACATCCATCTCGGGAGGAAATTCAAGACTAGTTGACTTCGAAAGAGCATGAGTTTTCCCTGCGAGAAACTCAGGGGATGAAAGTGAATGTGAAGAAATGGAAACATGAATATCTTTACATGGATATGCATGAGATTTTATTTGTTGAATTTCCTTTTTTGTTGTATGAATGGCTAAAAAGAAAAACTGCTACCAATTCTACTGTGTGGTCGTTGGAACTAGTGGTTTGGGATCAAGCGAAGCTTGAAAGATCAAAAGTTGTGGATAATAAGTGGACTCGGGCTATTGAATTCTATTTTTTTGAAGTAAAAGAAGGCTTACATTGTTGATTTTTTTGTGGAGTACACTGATTCTTTTAGCGAGGATGAAAGAAAGTTCACAGAAGGTCTGAGGAAGTGGATGCTAGAAGATATGGCACTCCAGATAAATATGTTGTTCATAGATAAAGGGATGATGCACATAGATCTCGATCGAATGGCTAAATAAATGCCCCTAGCGTTGGTGGGGGGGATATTGCAAAGATGGGGGAAATTGAGAAAATTGATATGTGGAGGAGGATCCAAAAAGTATTGAGATGAGGTGAGGAATGGTATGGACCCAGAGTAGCAGAGGAGAAAAATAGTTGAAAGATACACAAGAAGAGTTGAGATAATAAGAAAAGTGAAGAAGAGAGGTGGACAAGAGTTAGCTAGAGGCACATGACAAGAGGTCAAGCCCATGACGAAGAGAAAATAAATTGCACCAAGTGGTAGTCTGAAAGAGTATGTTGTTTTAGAGTGGAGCACATATGAGAATAGGCCCATAAAGAGTCGTGGCATAGAGGATAGGGAGTCTAGTGGGGATACTAGTAGTGATAGTAGTAGGGGCCTAGGTGACGAATTTTGCACTCGTTAGATGTTGCAGAGTGACACAACCTTAGAGGAAGATGAAGCACAAAACAATGGTTCACTGATAGGAGGAAAATATGGCGCGCAGAGAAATAGCTCTTTGTTAGGAGAGGAAGATAGCACACAAAGTGGTAGCGCACAGATAGGACAGGAAGATAAAGCGCATATTTGTGGTGCGCAAATGATCCAGGTTATTTTCAGAACAAAATGAAAGAAGAGATATTATAATGAAATACACATAAAAATTTCGAGAAATAGAGAAATACAACAATACATGATTCCTATTAATGAAAGAAATGTACAGAGACTGTAAAATACAGAGTGCAAGACTCACTAGAATGGTGACAACTTTATCTCTGAGAAGAGATGTGAAGACTATGCTCATTCGCAAGAAGATGAGTACAATGAGGCTCTCAAGGCCTTTTTATGATAAACATGATTTCCAAAACCCTAGACATCCAAAAACCTAACCCTAGGAGATGAAGCGCCAAAAGTCGTGTGGGCCCCATTGGGGTAAGTTAGTACATTAACTTCCTGGGGTCATAACGTTTTCATACAATCTCCGTTTTAGGCGTGTGATAGCCCGTTGGAAAGGTATTTTTGATAAATATGCATTATTCCATCAAACTATGACTTTGTCTATAGTTTGACTGTGGAAATCCAAGAAAATGCTGCTTAGGGCCCCAAAACGACCCTGAAAGTACATAAAGATGCACTGACATGAAAACTTCCAAAATAATCTAGTTGGAATAGGTGGGACACCACCAATATCCACCTAGATGTTGTGTAGGGCTTTAGGACAACCCTGAAAGTACAGAACCCACAATTACAAAGAAATGTCCCTGTTACAGAGAAACATGTTGAACTCAAAACTGTCAAGATGAGCAAGTTGGGATTTGGAACAGGTGGGTGGCCACCAATATCCACCTAGATCAATCCTCCCCCCTTGGGAAGAAATGGTATCCATTTTGTTGAGTGCCTTCGGAAGAGGGGAAATCATTTTTTGAATCTAAATCTTAGTGAGTTGTGTGCCTTGTTGGAGAAGTTGCGCTGCTTGGTCTGTGGAAGGTTGTCACAAAACTATTGTTGGCAGGGTTGAATATATTCCACCAACCTATTGTATCCGGGCTTGATGGGGAATTGTATAGGCACCATTGTAGGTGAAGAAAAGCTATCTTCTTTCTCTTCTGCAATCTTCTTTTACTGGTGTTATAGCAAGATTTTCCTCACCCTATGCAATCTTGCATATAGGACCTTTTTCCATTTCCCTATGTAGACTTGAAGTCCCTTTTTGCAAATCCCAAAGATAAAAACATGATTTTTCCACATGTACGCGCCCTACCTATATTACAACATGTGTATATGTAGGTTGCATCACTACATCCCGTGTACATTGGGATTTGTGACCAAAACTAAAAAATGGTGTCGGGTTTCCATGTCACATTACGAGATCAATGATCCTTGGCCTTCCATATACTGGAAACGTTCTGACTCAACCCTTCAGTTCCACTTGAGGGCTACAAATGGGACAAATTTGAGCTATGGAAAAGGGGAGAATAATTCAACTTTGAGAGAAAATTTACTCTGGAGAAATTATTCACTTCACATTGAGTCTGCATCCCTTTGTCCTTTAAGTCTGAACACATTGTTCAGCCCCTAGGCTCTTCCCTTCTTTATTGAGAACCTCATTTTCTCTCTTATATGAGCATGCCTTTGGTGGAGGATTGAAGTGGTGGAGGCCCAGTGTTCAACAACACATGTATTCCAACAGAGGATGAACACCTTCAATAACCACTCACATAACCAGATCAAAGATCAACACACCGATGTTTTTCACGTGGTAAAACCCCTATGGGGAAAAATCCACGGCCCCAACCAACATGATCACTTGTAGCAGTTTATTAATGCAAAGAAAAAGATTACAGACATATTTTACAAGAGAGTTTCTCACAATCGATCATCGACAAATGACCCTCCATGCTCTTTAAATAAATATCATGGACCAATTGGGTGGTAAGCCACAGATCAATGGCTGTTAAGATCGAGGAGAGTATGAACTATGGGATCACTCTATGTCGAGAACATATCATGACCATCGGATTTCCTAACTACAAATGCATACTAATGTATACTAAAGAAACACACTAGAAACCACACTTTTACCTAACGACACAATAGACCAA
>JASDQU010753689.1:15922-32526 GCA_032191745.1 Picea mariana
CACTATAAGAATGGGTAAAATGCTTGGGGCACAAGGATATGACGGAATGAATATGGAAAATATTGAGCATGTGTATAACATGCATATAGGCTTATTATAGTTTGTTGTTGGATGTAAAATATGGTGATGGTTAATGATGATCTGAGTATAGCAGCATAAGTAAAATTATGATGACATGGATTGCATATTATCTTATGAGAATAAGGTAGAATCATTAAAGAAATTGTTGATTCCTTATGTAGTAAAGGAAGTACTAGGACATATCTAGATGACCAATAGGATAGAATGACATCCAGAGGCAGATGGTAACCATAGGAATATCACTTGGTGTGCTTAATTTGTAGTGAGAGGGAATCTGGAAAAAGGATTCCCTTGATAAAAAGATTTGTTGAACAAGAATGATTTGAGCCATGAAAAGAGGATTGATTATTTGTTGTGTTTCCTGGAGCACTTTTTAAATTTCCATATTGTATTTATGGGTAGTTGCATACTTTTATAGAAATTTAGGCAAGAGTATTGTCATGTTTTTTTTTGTCATATGGAAAGGGAAACATAGTTATGAATATGTCTGCGAGACTTGCCATGCGAATATCATGTGGATGACTATAAATTATCTTTAAATAAGACTAACATTAATATCAGATAAACATAAAATAATAATATAAAACAGTGCAAGCAATGCACATGCATAATACATACATAGATATACTCATATGCTTGAAAGCATGACATGACTGCCTAAGTAAGAGGCCAGTAAGGAAAGAAGTATGTTTTCCTGGACTAAATAATTCCATGGATACATGGCTGACCCAATGTTGGAAGGGTCTGATTTGTCTTGATCAAATAATAGCTTGAGGGGGATGTGTTCCTTTCCTCGAGAAAATTTTATACAAATTAATTAGAGAGAAAATGAGAAGGGAGGATATGTTGTCATGATAAAAGGAAACATGGTTATGCCTTTGAGGATTGCATGATAATGACTATGGATAATCATAATTTTAAAAAAATGGTAAATAAAATATGCAAGTGTGCCTAAGGTAGACACAAGAAACACTACTACATGTGGTTAAATGTATGAAAGAACAGTTTGAGCGCAAGTTGATAACCTAAAGATACAAGTTTGAAAATGTGAATATGAAATGAATAATGAAAATGCAAGATTATATTCCTTGTGGAATATTGGATAGAAATATACAATAATGAAGCTGAGGATAACTCAAGAATGTAGTTCATGTCGGACTGTTTGGATATGCAACAAGAGAGTTGCATGTTGAAGAGGTTCTTGTGGAGGAACTGTGTAAATAAATCTACTAGGAGAACAAAGCTATAACCTCAATGACTATTGAGAATTGAGTAGTGAGTTGAAAAACCTAATTATATAAGAATCTTGGATTACACTTTAAAATATCATGCATGAGTATCAAAACCTATAGACGAATGAGGACCAATCTGATCTTTGGTTGGGAAATTCATGGAATGCAGAAGTTCATGTTTCATTATGAATAAGAAACTTGTTGATGTAGCATGTTGAATTAACCAAGATGGTCAAGGTGAACATGAATAATACTTCTCAAGAGATAGGACAAGTGATCCCAGTAGGGATAAATTGTAAAAGCAAAGAAGGAGAAAGTGATTAATACTTCTCTCACTATGAATCTCTGAATAATAAGATAGAGTTGTATGCTTAAAAAGGACAACTGTGAAAATAAATACAACTATTAACTAAAACATACAATACTAAATGTGTTTAAATGAATGATATTGGTTAAGCTATAGTGTGTGAAGCAACGAGGCCTTGAAATTAATTTAGCTAGGCTGAAAGTTTCTTTATGGGAGAATCCCTTAACTCCTTTTTTGTTGTCTATTATGTTTCTTTGGGATGAGAAATTGATATGCTGATGAATGTAGATATTTTGACATGAGAATGTTGAGAGCTTCAACTAAAATTTGATTGTGGCTGCACTCATGAAAACATTGGAGACAATGTGATGGAGTGCAAATAGGTATGCTAAGGAATATATGAAATTTTTTTACTGAAATAAATTCTATGGTACACGCATTTTATTTTACATGACAACTAATGTAAAATGTGAATGCGGTTATGTATGTAATGTGTAGAAAATATTGGAACTGTTAGGAAAGGAAAAATTCCAATAGTGAACAACCTCAGACAAAAGTGAATGCAAGAAGGTGTTGGAATACTAAGAGGGGGGGTGAATCAGTATTAGCACTTTTAATCCTTTTTACCACAATGTGTATGTTTACTTTATGAGAATATTACCAATAGCATTCAATATGAGTAGTATACATAAGCAATGAATAATAATCAACCACACATAAACACAGTACACCAATATTTAATGTGGAAACCCAATGCGGGAGAAAACCACATAATTTTTTTATTATATTGTCAAAAGAAGTACATTCACAGGAAGCACCAACTTCCTTGTTTTCCAGCTACAACTAGAAGGAGGCTAAAACCCCCAAGTTTCTCAGGATCCAACCTGAAGGAACTTACAACTCCCTGATTCTTTGGCTCCAACTAGAAGGATGCTACAACCCCCTATGTTCTCTAGCTACAATCGAAAGGTGGCTACAACCACATATCCTTTCCCCATCCAACCACCTTGAAATATAAGTGCCAAATAACTGATACTACCACTATCACTCTATCACTGTCAATTTGTCCCTGTAAAACATGTCACTGTAAAACCTATACCAACATCCTGTCATAAATTGTAACAACAACTAGTCACCATAATCTCCTCAACCAATCATATATGATCACATATATCTCATAGCCACTATCACAAGTGTATATCTCAAACCATGTGCAATTATGTCTTTGTAATCATGTGTCATACATATATAAACAATCATAAAACAAATGTAGTGAACCCTCACATCAACCTAGCATCAAACCCTCTTTCTTATGCAGCCCCAATCTGTACCAATAACTTTAGCAACACACCTCAACCAAAAAACCTCAAACATGTACTAAAAAATACAATATATTCCTCAACAATATACCCAATAAAGTGTGCCAACAACAAACAACAAGAGTACCAAAATATACCTTTGTAGATCTTCCTCATGCAGCATATACCATACAACCAATATCCCCTCAAGGGAAAACATGCAATCTCACATGACCATACCTCAATAAATCACCAAAAGACATACTTCAATACCAACATATAACACATATAACATAGATTTTTGGTCCTATAGATAACTTTGTTGTACCTGAACACTATCATCCTTCATATCTAGTAGTGCCTTGTGTGACGAAGGTGGTGTCAGGTGGGGCCTCACATGATAATCTTTAGGCAACCCATGGGGATGCCTCATGGAACATTCATTGTCTAACCCTTGGGGATGACCCTAATTAGGGTTTTTCATGCTTTTCCCACTCTCTATTGCAATTCAAAAACTTTTTTGTCCCTCTTCCTTCGCTTCCTCAAACTTGCACAACTTCAGATGTATCAATGAGTACTTGCAGAAACCTTAAATAAGAAAGATATTCAATGTGATCAATAGGTACTAATGGGAGTCTATTTCTCTCTTCTTTACACTCTCCAAGTTCCTTCCTTTAGAATTCGACTCAATATTGCTATTGAGTCAAACTAGCATATCTTGATTTAATTGGTTTTAGGAAAAGGTTTGGGAAAATTTTGAGAGTGGTAGGATCAACAATTGGCTTCAATAAGGTTCATAATTAGGCTCTTTGTGCCAACTTTCTATGTGAAGAAGATAAGGATAATAGATCTTATATCAGTGATAATGTTATAAAGAAGTGAAATGAGGCAATGTGAGGAAACAAAATTGTAAGACAATCAAAGAACACACTGATCTTTAATCTATCTAACAATGGAGGAATAACTCAGTATCTAGAAACCCTTTCTAAATATGAATTAAAGATGAATAAGTCTGTGGCAAAGACTACAACATACCCTACACTGCAGCCCTATCAACACAGAAAATGCATACACATATCCTATAATAGCATATCATATTCCAATAGAAGAAAAAGAAAATGATTTACACATAAATAAGAGAAAAATTGACCATACACTTTATTATTAGCTGATATCCTTACACAAAAGTATGGTGGAAAAAAAGGTTTTCAAAATAGTACATGAAATTCCAATTACAGAGATCGAACCTCTCTGTTGCTCACTCTCAGTCCCTCGGACTGAATCCCCCTGATTGCTAAGACATAAATACTTTATATCAAAGTACAATAAACAAATTAAAATTTTTCTTAGGAAAGAAAAAAAAGAAAAATGAAGAATCTATCCAATAAATGCAAGAGATCTAGGACTGTTGGATTGATCGAATTGATTTTTTTTCATCAAATCTGGGAACAATCCTCGACCTGATGTTTCAAAACTTGGAAATAATTTTGATTATTAGCTAGTTACTGATTTGATGCATGGATACACTCAACCTCTACCATTAAATCTGGAAATGATAATTGCCTTAGTTTCTGCAATGTGTCCTAGAAATCCTAGATATGGTTTTGACGGCCACCTGTTTATTTCTACCTTCCAACTCAAATCTGGGAAATTAATAACAAGATAATCATCATCCAAATAATCCTCCAATTTTGTTGTAAGCTACATAAGACCTGCCAACAATATACTTTTGTGTATATTTAGAATCAATCTCAACAACTTTTGTTGCAACCTGAATAATACTTTCATACTCCAAATGACCCACTTGGTCTACAATCTTCCTAGAATCTCATTATAGCATGGTGCTCTACCACCTATAGACTCGATATATATGCTCCATGATCTGTTTAACTTGTAGATGGGTCTTTTCTTTGAAATCAACCAATTAACATATCCTTTAAAATTCTCTTTTATCTACCTTCTTGTACAAATCCTTTGTTCTAGAATATTGAATATCTGTTGCCAAGATGTCACCTACATATTTTCAGGTATAGTAGGAGGCTTAAAATTAGGTGTAATATCAATCTTCCCTTTCTCAACAAATTTTTGAAATGTCTGTTGTTTGGCAGTTTCAAATCCTTCATAAGATGTTATAGTTGTGCAACATGCTCCTCCATTCGTGATCGTATAGCGTGACTTGAGAACTAAATTGAAAGTTGTATTGATTTGAGATTTTATATCATTTTGTCTCCATTGATGACACCAACATGCAATGAAATCTCCAGAAAGAATTGGAATTGAGACCTCAGAATCACTACAAGAAAATATATCTTGTATGCTTGAAATATTTTTGGATATTTATGCTTTTCCTCAGGAAAATAACACTTCTTTCATCAATCTAAAACTTCATATCATTTAGGATAACATCCTTTCATCTAGAATGCATTCATTCTAAGTTGGAAACACGCTTGACATTCAACCCTGACACTTGGAATTTGGAAATGATCTGGAAGCTTGAACTATGCATTGAGCATTGCTTACATTTCCATGAGATTTCCCCTTGGCTTTGGTAATTCTTGTGTTTTTAAATTCAATACTAGTTTCTATAGGTGTTCCTATAGTGCTTTTGATTCAATGGCACGTTAGCTTTATTATGCCAATAACTTAAGGGAATTTCTAGGTCATTTATAAATGGAGTGGTAGTTATAATATAAAGTAATTATGATAAATGGAATAAATGTAGAGTGGGAATGAGAGTGGAACGGTGAGGTGGATGGGTAGGTGAGGTGAGATAATGAGTGGGATAGGTAGGTGAGAGATTAAGTGGTTTTTATTTATTTATTTATTTTATTTAAAATATAAAATCAAAACTAACATAATGATTTTATATTAAAAATAAAATTCTACTAAATGAGATTTGGCATTGGAAATGGATGTTTCAAAGAAGTGACATAAGTAGCACAATAAAACAGGTAAGCATATGGAGAAAAATAGAACAGTTGTGGTGCTACTTTAGTGAATTTGGTTATCTGGGTATGGAACTTCTTGTAGTGCCTTTTAAGGCCATAATTTGACACTGCAAATATCGATACTAACATTGGCTCCACGAGGGATGGCATGCTCTCTACGAGATGCCAAGAAATTATATACTTGTGCCTTACTCATTGGGCTATGGAGTTATTTTCCACCTTCCAAACGTCTACAAATTATTCAAATTCTGAAAACACGCTGTTGAAAACAACATATATTGTTGCATACTGTAGTCTTCCCATACTGTACAAACTGAAGCAAACCAAATTCTTGAAAAGAGAGATTATTCATCCTACACTACTCTACTCTAACCAACTCTCCAATTTTCTCAAGTAAAATAAAATTTCCATCGGAACCATAAAAGTAGCTTCATAACTGATAGAATCACATGTCTACAATTGAATAACGGATAACAATAGATATTTAACAACAGCCATAAATTCTTTGTAAAACCATACTCACCTTCAAATGCTAGTGATATGATGAAATCTGAAATCTTCAAAGAATTTAAAAAATAAGTTAGTGCTTTTGTGTCTTCAAAACCAAGATCACAAACACGTTGATCCAGATGAAATGACTACCACTGCATGAATTCTCTTTTGCTGAGAAAAAGGTGACCTCGTTCCTTCAACAACAACAACACTTTCCCATGACTATCAATAGCAACAAAATTTCTTTGATCATGCAGTACAAATCCCTGACGAAAACTTGAAAACATATAATCTTGGAGATCATCATAAACAAACAAAGATTGTTGATTTCTAGTATGAACATTCAGGCACTTTGGAGCACCAATTGTTTCCTCAACAAAATAATCATGTGGCACTTCAATAGTAGGATTAAAAGGGTTCCTACTATGATCAGTTGAAAACCTTCCACAAAGAAAAATATCCTTTGAAAAATGACCCTCAAGATCATCCTTATAAACACAATAAGCTCTTGGATCATAACCAAAAAAATAGTTAACTGTTTTTGTAAATTCACCTTGATAGTATAATTTATGAGCATATAAATCATAACTTATATGATTTTTATGCTAATGAACATTCTCATTAGCAGAAAAATCATATTTATCAATTTCAAGACCTAAAAAATAATTGAAATTTGAAAATGATGCAGAAAGTTGTCCCAAATATGACTTATGTACATATACATCCTCATGTCCATATCCTTCTTCCAGTTGATCCGCATCCAAATATGATTCTTGTTTCTTATAAGATTTACTGTGTTCTACACTTTCATCCCAAAACTGCTTTTGTAGTGTTCCACAAGTTCAAAAATTCTCCTCAATCTCATCAACATTAGTAAACATTTGTAAAATGGATGAGGATTTCCTCTCTCTGACATAAAGGAACAACTCAGGATGTTGAGGAAGCGTATAAAATACCATGGAAGCAGTTTCAAAAGGGTGGATGTCTAAAGACATACAACAATAAAAATGATGGAACCTCTTATTGAATGGAGAAAGGGCTTCATCCTTACCTCTTCTCATACTATAAATTTCGATCAATTATTGATCAACAGATTTGTTTTCACCCCATTATCGCAGGAATACATGATGAAAATTAGTCCATGAACAAAGAGAACAAGCCTTCAGATTTCTAAACCATAAAGAAACATCTCTGAGCAAGGATTTGGAAAATAACCTCAAAATAATATCCTCATGCATGATTTCGAAATTATCAAAGAAATCCTCAAAATATTCCATGTGCCTTTCAGCTGTAATATGATCATCTCCTTTAAACACACGAAGGTAATCAAAGAACATAGGAGGGTAAGCATTTAGGATAGGAGGCAGCTTGAGAGGTTTAAAAAATGCTTTGATTCTTAATTGAACTTCATAAGGCTAAACACAAAGGTTAATTGGATGATTACAAGGTTCAATAGTGACCTCAGAAGGTATATCAACTTCATAATCCATATGTTTACAATAGGAGTAAATTTCAAGAGAAATTGAAACATAGACCTCAACTTTATCAATAGGTTCATATGATGGGATTAAATCAAGGCCAATAGTGCATGAAGAGGACAAAGCTTCATTACTCAAGGGAGAATATGCATTTGTAGGATTACAATCATATAAATAAACAAAACATAGGATGATCCTCATTACATTCAAAGGTAAAGACATGAACGAGTTGATAAATAAGAACACAATTTCATGGAGAAAGATAATGAGTTGATACCTGGTTTTTCCCTTCCATGCTTTCATTTTTCTTTCAATAGGATTCTTCCTCCAGTAAAGTCTTAGATTGTGGAGTCACCAAGTGAATGATATGCAGTCTAATATATGTTCACTTCTTGTTCACCATCAATAAGAGAATATGATTGATGCCATTCTCCCAGGGAAGATTACTTTGTTCTTTCCATTCTCCGGCAGTGGTGCCAAAAGATGTTAGCACTAGAAGTCGACTCAATACTGCTATTGATTCAAGCCTAGAACATATTGTTTTAATTAGTTTTAGGAAAAGGTTTGGGAAAACTTGATGGTAGGATTAGCAATTGGCTTCAATAAGGTTCATAATTAGGCTCTTTGTGCTATCTTTCTATGTGCAACAGATCAGGATAATAGATCTTAGAACAATGATAATGTTATAAAGAATTGAAATGAGGCAACGTGAGGAAACAAAACTGTAAGACAATCAAATAACACCCTGATATTTAATATATCTAATAGCGGAGGAATAACTTAGTATCCATAAACCCTTTCTAAATATGAATTAAAGACTCGAATAAGTCTGTGGCAAAGAATACAACATACCCTACACTGCATCCCTCTTAGGACAAAAAATGCATACATCTATCCTATAGTAGCACAACATATTCCAATAGAAGAAAAAGAAAACTATTTACACAAAAATAAGAGAACAAATTGTTCATACACTTTATTATCAGCTGAAATCCTTAGATAGAAGTGTCGTCGACAAAAAGATTTTCAAAATAGTACATGAAATTCCAATTACAGATATTGAACCTCTTTTTCACTCACTCTCAGTCCCTTGGACTGAATCCCCCTTATTTATAAGACTTAAGGACTTTATATCAAAGTACAATAAACAAATTAAATTATTTCTTAGGAAACAAAAAATCTAAAAATAAAGAAGATATCCAATAAATGCAAGAGATCTAGGACTGTTGGACTGATCGAATTGATTTTTATTCATCAAATCTGGGAACAATACTCAACCTGATGTTCCAAAACCTAGAAATACTTTTGATTATTAGTTAGTTATTGATTTTATGCCTGGATACGCTCAACCTCTGCCATTAAATTAAGAAATGATAATTTCTGCTATGTGTCCTGGAAATCCTAGATATGGCTTTGACAGCCACTTGTTGATTTTCCCCTTCCAACTCGAATCTGGGAAATTAATAACAATATAATCATCATCAAAATAATCCTCCAATTGTTCTGTAAGCCACACAAGACCTGCCAAAAATATACTTTTGTGTATATTTAGAACCAATCTCAACATCTTTTGTTGCATACTGAATAGTACTTCCATACTCCAAATGACCCACTTGGTCTACAATATTCCTGGAATGTCATTATAGTAGGGTGTTCTACCACCTAGAGACTCGAGATATATGATTCATGACCTGTTTAACTTCCAGCTGGGTCTTTGCTTTGAAATCAACCAATTAACATATCCTTTAAAATTCTCTTTTATCTAGTTTCTTGTACAAATAATTTTCTCTAGAATATTGAATATTTGTTGCCAAGATGTCACCTATATATTTTCAGGTATAGAAGGAGGATTAACATTAGGTGTAATATAAATCCTCCCTTTCTCAACAAATTTTTGAAATGTTTGTTGTATGTCAATTTCAAATCCTTCATAATATGTTACAGTTGTGTAGCATGCTCCTCCATTTGTGACTCATATATCATGACCTGATGTTGGCACAGGGGAAGACCCAGGGTTCAACGCTACAACAACGCACCAAAAAAACCCTAACTATCGGCCCTTTAGGCAACACCTGCGAAGCAGATGAAGCCTCACCCGAGGTAGAGGCAGGGGTGGTTGCAGGAATCAGATGTCTGCAACCTTAGCTGGGACACAACTCTGTGATTAACACTTAACAGAGCACTCATCAGTTATCATTCATCAATATCCAATCTTAGTTACAGTGCAGTTAAACCCTAATTGCAGAGTATCACAATATTCATTCAGATCTAAGGTATTTAAGCACTAAGCATGTGTACATAAGTCCTATCTAACAACCATCCATATTATTAGCACTAAGCATCAACAAATCATTCATCTATATTAAAACACTAAGCAAATAAACACATAAATACGACGCACAAAGCATAGAAACACAACATGTACGTGGTTCACCCCCATCCTGGTGCTACGTCCACCAACTCTTCTATTCTTTATTATCTTTGGTCAAGCTTCTTACAAGCACATAGCATCCAATTTATACTCCATAGAGGACAGGAGATCTTCGCACACTTCGCCATATCCTCCTTCTTCTAGATAGGGTACAACACAAAGCCTTCACACAGTCTCTTACAATTACTTGCACTAGCCTTGCAAGCCTCACATAGTATGAAAAAAGCACTTACGACTCTTGATCACATAGATCCAACTCTAGCACTTAGCACACCTGCCTAATAGGTCTCTTCTCCCCCCTAACTACTTATTTATGCAATAAAAAATAGGCCTAATCATGGGTAAACCCATGGGCCAAAATCCCATACACATTACATAATCCTGAATCCCAAAAAGGGGTCGAGATCCTACGATCTCCGCTTCGTCTTGCGCTCCTCCTTCGAAATCCTGTCGAAGTCCCAAAATTAGATCAAACATGACCAAGAATCCTCAAAAATTGGTCAAGGGACAACACTTGAGCACTAACTTGAAATTTGTATTTATTTGAACTTTTATATCAGTTTTTCTCCATTGATGACACCAACATGCAATGAAATCTCCACGCAAAATTGGAATTGAGACCTCAGAATCACCAAAAGAAAATATATCTTGTATGCTTGAAATACTTTTATATATTTGTGATTTTCCTCAAAAAAATAACACTTCTTTCAGCAATCTAAAATTTCATAGAATTTAGGAGAACATCCTTTCACCTACCATGTGATCATTCTGATTTGGGCACACGCTTGACATTTGACCCTAACACTTGGCATTTTTCAACGATCTGGAAGCTTGATCTATGCGTTGAGCACTGCTTACATTTCCTTGAGCTTTCCCCTTGGCTTTTGTAATTCAAGGTTTTTAAATTCAATATCAGTCGCTACAGGTTTTCCTATAGCTCTTTTTATTCAATGGCACGTTAGATTTCTTATGTCAATAACTCACAGTAATTTCTATGCCATTTATAAATGGAGTGGTAGTTATAATATAAAGTAATTATGATAAATGGAATAAATGTAGAGTGGGAATGAGAGTGGAATGGTGAGGTGGATGTGTAGGTGAAGTGAGATAATGAGTGGGATAGGTAGGTGAGAGAATAAGTGGGTTATTTATTTATTTATTTATTTATTTTATTTAAAATATAAAATCAAAACCAACATGACGATTTTATATTAAAAGTAAAATTATACTAAATGAGATTTGTCATTGGAAGCATATGTTTCAAACAAGTGATAGGAGTAGCACAATAAAATAGGAAAGCATATAAAGAAAAATAGAATAGTTGTGGTGCTACTTTAGTGAATTTGGTTACCGATGTCTAGAACTTCCTGTAGCACCTTTTAAGGCCACAATTTGACATTGCAAATATTGGTACTAGCACTCATTCTGTGACCATCGCTCCCCCTAGAATCATGCATCTGTTCCTTCTCTTCAGTTCGATTCATGCCTCTTATTTCTCTCTCTCCATTTAACATCAATGGAAAATGGTATCTTCCCTTTGGGGTTGCTCCCCCTGTCTAAATTTTCCTTTGGGTTACTCCCCCTATTTGAAATGTTCTTTGGGTTGCTTCCCCTGTCTGAACTATCCTTTGGGCGGCTCCCCCTATATGAACTGTCATTTTTCTCATCAAAGGTGCTTCCTCATGTAAATCTATGGCATATATTAAAATCATTCAAAATTCACCGTGGGGAAAAAACTATTCCATGTTTCTATTGAAGATACTCAAACGATTCCCTTGGAAGCAATTTGGTGAAGACATATGTGATATGTTCTTTTGTCCCAACATACTTGACCCTAATATTCTTTTCTACAACCTATTCTCATAGAAAGTGAAACTTGAACTGAATGTGTTTCGTCTTGGAGTGCATCACTAGATTCTTTGAAATATTGATGGAACTGGTGTTGTCACAAAATATTGGAATGGGCTTGTCGTATTCAACCTGTATATCCTTCAAGGTTTGTTTCATCCATAGTACCTAGGTACAACATCATGTTGCTGCAATATACTCTATTTCTATTGTAGATAATGATATTCATGAATGTTTCTTGATTAACCAAGATACTAGAAACTCACCCAAGTAGAAATTTTCTCCACTTATACTTCTTCTATCATCAATGCTACCTTCCCAATCTACATATCCATAGGTAATAAGAGATAGATCATTCCCTTTTGGATATCATAATACAAATTATTATGTACCTTTTATATATCTAAATATCCTCTTCATTTCCATAACACGTGATTCCTTTGGTGTTGCTTGAAGCCTTGTAACCTGTCCAACTTCTTGCACCACATGCGGTCTAGAAGATGTCATATAGAGTAAACTACCAATCATTGATCTATACTATCTCTGGTCTACATCATTTGAATCATCATCTTTACTTAACTTACATTTGTTCTGCATAGGAGTACTGATTGGTTTGCAATATTCCATTCCAAACCTTTTTAGCATTTTTCTAATATACTTACTCTGAGAAATGAAGATACATGTGTTTCTATGATATATATGTAGTCCCAAAAAGAAGGACAACTCTCTAAGCAATGACATCTCGAACTCATTCTACATGTCTTTGGAAAAATTCTAACTCATCTTGTCATCATCACTTCCAAAAATAATATCATCAACATTAACTTCAATTAACAAGATACTATCTTGATTTACCTTTATGTAGAGATTACTATATGCATTTCCTTTCCTAAACCCTTGTTGATGTAATTATTTGTCTAGTCTTGAATACCATGCTCTAGGGGATTGTTTGAGACCATATAAGGACTTATTCAACCTACAAAAAAAATATTCCTTCTATGACAACTCAAATTCTTTAGGTTGCTCAATGTAGACTTCTTCCTCAAGATATCTGTTTAGGAATGATGATTTCACGTCCATCTTATACACTTTAATATTCTTAGAACAAGCATAAGCTAGGATCATTATGATTTATTCCATTTTGGAAAGTAGGGAAAATGTCTCTTCAAATTATATACCTTCAACCTAAGCATATTTTTTACATACCAACCTTGCTTTGTTTCCAGTAACCTGTCCATCCTCATTCAATTTATTTCTGAAGACACACTTTCTACCGATTGCATTCTTGTTATTAGGCCTTGGAACCAATTCCCAAGTGTCATTATTTTCTATCTAATATAATTCTTCATCCATATCCTTGATCCATAATTCATCCTTGTTGGATTCTTTAAAACTGCTTGGCTCAAATGTGGATAGCAGTGCTAGGTGTTTTTGTTTTGGTGAATGTATTCTTCTTATAGTTTCAACTCCTGCATATTTGTTTCCAATGATTTTTTCTAATGGATGATTCTTCTGCACTCGTATGCTAGGTGTATTTGGAGGTACCTGAAGATATTGTTGTTCTTTCCATGCTTATGATTTCTCTTTCTCTTCCTATTCTGCTTCTTCTTCCTTTAAATCTTCTTTGTGATTATGTTCCATTCAATATTTCATTTATTCTTTTATCTTTCATCCATCTATCTCATCGATCATCACATTGATGCTTTCCACTATTCTATTGAGTCTTATATTGAAGCATTTGTATGATTTCCTTTTTCTTGAGTACCCAACCAATATTCCTTTATCAACTCTAGAATCAAATTTTCCAATCCTATCGTCTTCCCTTTTGATGTAGCATTTGATTCCAAATACTCTGAAGTGATGCAAATTCATTGTCATTCCTTTCCACAACTCATATAGAGTCTCATCACTATTATTTTTGAGAATTCCTCTGTTTTGAATGTGAATTGTTGTATGCACTACTTATACCCAAAATACGTCTGTCAATTTGGAATCCATTAACATGGCTCTGGCCATTTCCTGTATTGTTCTATTATTCCTTTTGACCACTCTATTTTTTGAGGTGTCTTGGATACTGAGAATTTCCTCTTTATCGCATGCTTGCTATAGAATTCCATGAACTCTTTTGATGTAAACTATCCTCGATTGTCTAATCTCAAACACTTGATTTTCAACTCTATCTCAGTTTCAACCATCTATTTCTATGTCTTGAAGTTCTCTAATCCTTCTGACTTCTTCTTGAGAAAGAAAATTGCAATCATCTTTTTGTAGTCATCAACTAGTAGCATGAAGTATTGTTCACCTTTAAATCCCTTTTTTCTTGTCGGTCCAACTATATCAGTATGTACAATCTCTAGTGTCTTTGTTGTGGAGTATTCTTTTGACTTGAACTTTTTCTTGGTCTATTTTCCCTGTAGACAATGCTTGCATAGAATGTTTGTTGGCTTTGAGATCTCGGGCATTTCTCTCACTGCTTCCCTCTTGTTGACCTTGACAATATTATCAAAATTTATGTGACCCATTCTTCTGTGCCATAGCCAACTTTCATCTTCCTTTCGTAAGAAACATTTTTCTTTTCCAATTTCGTTTAATACATATATGTTGCTTGGAGTTCTTACAACTGTAGCCACCAATTTGTCTAATCCTTCTTTTATTATTTCAAATTTCTGAGAATCAAAGACAAGTTTGTGTCCTTGGTCACACATTTTACTTACACTTAGTATATTGGGTTTCATGTCTTCGACTAGTAGAATGTTTTCTTCTTTGGCATCCATGCTTCCAAGCTTAACTATCCATTTTCCTATAATTATGGTTGATTTTTCATTCCCAAATGAAATTGATCCATATATTTCCTTATTCAAGGTTAGAAACTTGTCCATATCACCTGTCATATGTTTTGAGTAGCTAATGTCAACATACCATCCATGTCTCTTGTGTTTAGCTTGTACAGAAAGCGTGCATTCTTCAGTGTTAAATTGGTCTTGCTTTCTTATACATATCCTTTGTAGTTCACATTTGTGAGTGTTGATATTTTGTTGTGATTCTCTAGGAGGAACAATCAATCTACAAATTTTTTCCATGTGTCCAAATTTGTTACACTTGTAGAATTCTACTTCAATGCTCAAAGATTCAAATATGTTGTAGATTATTCTTTGTGCTTCATGAAATCTTATTTAATAACCATTTCTTGTGTATACTTCATAGTTATTCTTGTTCTTAGTATTGGCTCTACAATTCACATCTTTATGTCCAAAAATATTACATGAAAAGCATAAACCAAGAATAATAGTTTGATACCTAGGGGTGGAATATCTTCTGAATGGTGATGCTCTTCTAAATCCTTCTTCTTCTCTAGGTCTCTCTCTTGTTGGTTTTTGATGATTTTGAAACCTGAACCTTTTGGGTGGTGCAATATCTTTGTAATCCTCTTCTTGGTTCCTCTTTCCTTCTTCCTTCTTAGAAGAGCCTCTGACTGTTTCTGGATATATTCCTTGTTCTATTGTCTTTAAGC
This sequence comes from Picea mariana, assembly GCA_032191745.1. NCBI lineage: Eukaryota > Viridiplantae > Streptophyta > Pinopsida > Pinales > Pinaceae > Picea > Picea mariana. Next base: position 31,549 of record JASDQU010753689.1, read on the forward strand.
TAGAGCCTTTTTCTATTTGGTTATATCCTAGTATGGATTTATCATGGTATGGCCTCTGACTGCTAATGATCTCATCCAATACTTTGGTGTTGGTTTTATGCATGTCACTCTTATGAAGATCTTTTCTTAGAGTGATTGCCTCTGCTTCCAAGCCTTCAATGATCCTATCTCTTTATTTTAACTCTCCTCTGAGTGCTTCTTCAATTTTCTTGTTTTCTTATACCTGGATTTTTATCTTTGTGATCATCTTCTCGATTTATTTGGAGTTCTGAGATTATTATTTATTCTTTACTTTTTCTTGGAGTGACCTTTTTTCCTTCTTTTCCCTCTTTAGAGATTCTATGTCACACATCAATTCTTCCCTGTAATCAACTTCTACCTATTCATATTCTTCTTCGGAGCCTTCTTCATCTGAGTCTTCTACTACCATGAATATTACCCTTTTTGTATCATTGTCACTGACTTCATCTTCATCTGATGAGGAATTGTCTTTCTTGGTGCAGAGACTTTTCTTAAAAAAAATGTTCTTGTTTCTTCTACCCTTTTAGATTTTTATTTTCTTTTTAGAGTCATCTTCTTAATTACCATTATTTTTCTTGTAGGGAAATTTATTATAAAATGACCAACACCGTCACAATTAAAACATTTCAATGGAAGAATACCTTTTTATTTATTGGTTCCTTCTTTTATCCTTATGGTGAAGTTAGCCACCTCTTCATCTGTTGGAAGATTGGTTGTTGTCATTGATGTCAACCCTAGTCATGGGTTTTGGACCGGAAGATTGATAAAGGTATTTGGACATGAAGGACAATGCACATGCATATACAACACTCATTAATCGATAGTATACATCATGTTGTTTCTGATGGTATGTGGCACATCACGTGGATCCTCATGGTTGAGGAGAAATGAATTTTTGAAGATGGCAAAGTGAATTGAAGAAGGAAGTACATGTAGGCCCTGAAGATAATTAAAGAA
>JASDQU010753690.1:12885-23576 GCA_032191745.1 Picea mariana
AGGATCTGCTGGTGTGACAAGGGTTGAAAAAAGCATTGGTGGGAACGATAAAGAAACCAACAAGCATGAAAGATGAGGAATGGGAAGAATTGGACACAAAAGCACTCAGTACCATTTTCTTATGTATGGAAGATGATGTTCTGTTTAATAACATAGGAGAGGATATAGTAGTAGGCTTATGGAGCAAGATGGAAAGTCTGTATATGACGAAGTCCTTGATGAGCAAAATTTTCTTGAAGAAGCAACTATAAATTTTTTGAATGAAAGAAGGTATGAGAGTTGTTGACCATTTAAATACCTTTAATAACTTTATAGTTCAATTGAGTAGCATGTAATTTAAATTCTAAGATGAAGATAAGGCTATTACACTATTGTTCCCATTGCCCAAGTCTTGGGATAATCTAGTCACATATATTAGCTTGATCTCAACAAATGTTTTAGATTGTGACTCTATTGTAGGAGCTTTGTTGGTTGAGGAGATGAGGATAAAATCTATTCATGAAACCTCAAATTCAGAGGCAATGCTGGTCATAGGTTGATCAAAAGAAAAAGAGTAGAATCAGAGAAGTTCTTCACGGTCTAAGTCAAGGGAAAAAAAGGGTAGATTAAAATGTTGGTATTATGGAAAAACATGGCATCTAAAGAAAGACTGTTGGAAAAGAAAATAATCCCAGGAGAAATCTACGAAAGAAACAAATTTGGTTGCAAAAAATCTAGGTACGATTGATGAAGTTTTATCTTTTTCTAGTAGCTTACAATATCGAGAAGAATGGATGTTAGATTCAGGTACTTGCCACCATATGTGCTCACATAGAAACTGATTAATTTCTTCCCAATCTGTTGATGAGGGTGTAATGTTTATGGGAAATGGTATTCCCTATAAAACTGTAAATGTGTTGAACCTACATAGAATAGATCTAGATAAACAATAATACACACATTTGTAGAGATAATTTGAGAAAGAAGAAGAAGGAGAGAAAGAATAAAAGAATTCTCATTAACCGTTGTGAATAATGAATAATTTACACATGATATACTCAATATAACTCAATGAGTGAACACTGGAAGAGAACCAATGAACCATAGTGGTGGTATAGAGTGATATGGACACACACCATCAGTTATGGGAGTGAAATGCTACCTAGTCTAGTCTCTCAGGCAGTTACGATAGTGAACTTCCACCTAGTTGAGTTAACTAGTTAACTAGTCTTCAATTAACTGACTGAACAAAGAGTGGCGAGGAGTTAACTCAGGGAATCAAGGCTAATGCACCACTATGGTGATGATACCAAGGAAAGGTTGAAATAGCATGGTGATGATCCCAATGTTGCATGGTGACAAAACCAATGCAACATCTAAACTTAACTCAACTAGTCAAATTGAAGTGTCAACTAAAAGAGAATATTATTCAGGTGGAATTATCTCCCCTAAAATATAGGAGACTGGATAATGAATAATTATGACTAATAAACCAGGGAAAACCTTAGGAAAATAAAATCCTAGGTGTGTGTGAAGTAACTCCAACACCCCCCCTAAACATCACTATGGTGAAAATAAAGAATGGGTCCCGGCAACGAGTCCATGTTAGGTACCCAAATACAAAAGATACACTGAAAATAAAGTGAGGAAAGAGGGAAAACCTCATGGGAAAAACCTCATGAGAAAAAACCCCCCTCAAGGTACAATGTATGTAAAATGAAGAACTATAGTTGCTAGGCAACTGTGTCCTTCACTCCAAGACGACTTCACAGAAAATGGAACTTCTTCTTAGTGAAGGTCTTGGTGAATATGTCTGTCGTTTGTTCTACTGAAGGACATAAATGTAAGTCGATGATCCCCTTGTGTACTAAGTCTTGTATGTAGTGCATGTGGGTCTCGATGTGATTCGTCTGCTTCCTCCAAAATGGATCTATGCAGAACTTTAGAGTGCTCTAGTTGTCACACTAGATGACGATCGAACGATGAAAATGAATGCCTAACTCAGTGAGAAAATGTTGTAGCCATATATCCTGAATGGTTATGTTGAATAACCCTTTGTACTTTGCCTCAACTAAATATATGGAAATGACATCTTGCTTCTTGCTTGACCAACAGATAGGCCCAGAACCAATACTAAGTGAGTAACCATATGTGGACTTGCGATCAATGCTATTGCCAGCCCAGTTAGAATTAGTAAACCCAATGAGATATAATGTAGAGTCTCTTGCATAATGAATCCCAAAGGTGATGGTGCCCTATACATATCGAATGATACACTTTGCAGCTTTCCAATGTAGCTCATGCGGCTCCTGCATGAGCATGGAAATTGCGCCAACTGCATATGAGAGGTCTGGCCTAGAGTGTGTAAGATACAACAAGCTCCCCACTAGTTGTATGTATAGTGTGTTGTCGACCAGTGGAGTCTCCCCACCATCCTCAAGTTTGAATCCTGATAGGAAAGGAGTCAGAGTAGACTTACCATTTGTCATGTAAAATATCTCAAGGATATCTCGTACATACTTGGCCCGAGACAGTTTGATGCCTGATGCATGCTAATTGATAATGAGTCCAAGGAAGAAGTGTAGCGGACCCATGTCTGTCATAAAAGAACTTCCNTAATATTACAGATATAAAAAGCATGCAGAACGTAATGAATCCCAAAGGTGACGGTGCCCTATACGTATCGAAGGATACACTTTGCATCTTTCCAATGTAGCTCATGCAGCTCCTGCATGAACATGGAAACTACGCCAACTGCATATGAGAAGTCTGGCCTAGAGTGTGTAAGATACAACAAGCTCCCCACTAGTTGTATGTATAGTGTGTTGTCAACTAGTGGAGTCTCCCCACCATCCTCAAGTTTGACTCCTGATAGGAAAGGAGTTAGAGTAGACTTACTATTTGTCATGTAAAATATCTCAAGGATATCTCATACATACTTGGCCCGAGACAGTTTGATGCCTGATGCATGCTGTTTGATAATGAGTCCAAGGAAGAATTGTAGTGGACCCATGTCCGTCATAAAAAAAATTCCATGTAGAATCCTCTTGACTGCATCAATCGTTGAAGTTGAGCATCCGATGATCAACAAATCATCGACATACAGAACTAAAAGTATAAGTGAATCAGTCGTCCTGAGCATGTAGACATTTGGGTCTGATTTACAACGTAAAAAGTTCTATGACAATAGGTAGGATTCCATCTTGGCATACCATGCCCTCAGATCTTGCTTGAGGCCATAAAGTGACTTCTTCAGTCGACAGACCAAAGATGAGTCCTGCATAAATCCTTGGGGCTGCTCCATGTAGATCTCCTCGGAGAGATCATCATGAAGAAATGAATTCTTCATGTCTGTAATATTACAGATATAAAAAGTATGCAGAACATAAATAAAATGCTAGAAATGGTAGATAAACAACAATATAACCAGAACAACACCACAATAACATTGAAATGATATCAAAATAACACCAGAAAGAGCACTTTGATTTCGAGAAATGTTCATGGGCCTCTTCAAAGGGGAAACCTCCAATCGAGCAGAGATCTATTACAATAATATCCAATATAGGGTTCTCATACCCTCGACTCCTATTTATACTAAAAATTTCTATCAAAAGAACCATCTAGAGGAAGATCCTTCTAGAAGCGGAAGCTTCTATTAGGTCTTTTTACATTCGATTTATTCTACTTTATTGCAAGGCCTTATTAATATTGACCTTTATTACATCTGAATATGTTGTTCTACCTACATGAGGGTTAGGTCCCTAACATGTCCTCCCCCTTAAAAACAACCTTATACTCAAGGCTTGAGATGTGGAAATTGCTGCAGAATGGTAGCTGGTTCCCAAGTGGCATCTGCTGGAGGTGTATCTTTCCACTAGAATAACACTTCCTTGATGGTTCGCTGACACAAGCAACACTCATGCTGGTCCAAAAATGCTTGTGGTTGTAGCCAAATGGATCCTTCTTCATCCAACTCGAGAAGGTTGGCTTGAATTTGGCACTTAGTTCAAATCACCTTCTTTAAGCATGAAACGTGAAAAACATGATGTAGCTTAGAATGTCTGGGAAAAGCTAACTGATAGGCCACATGTCCCACATGCTTGAGAATAGTATAAGGACCATAAAATTTGGGCGCTAGCTTCTGATAATGCTCGACCTTGAGGGAATTTTTCTTGTAAGGTTGCAGTCGAAGAAACACCTGATCCCCTTCTACAAATTGACATTCAAAGCAACCTTGATCTACTTGTTGCTTCATGCAATTCTGTGCCATGACCAAATTCTCTTTGAGGGTACGGAGAATAGATTCTCAAATTGTAAGGATTTGGTAAACTGCCTGGACCTTCGAGACACCTAGTAAGTATGAGAGAACTGAAGGTGGATTTTGTCCATATACCACTTCAAAAGGACTCATGTATGTAGCTGTATGGTATGAAGAGTTGTACCACCATTCAGCTAGGGGTAACCATTGATCCCACTAATTTTTCTTTTCCAATGCAAAACACCTCAAATATGTTTTTAAACACTTGTTGACAACTTCAGTTTCACCATCAGTATGGGGATGATAAGCTATGCTGATATGAAATTGGGTGCCTTGTAGATTGAACAATTCTTGCCAAAAATTGTTGGTGAATGTTGGGTCGCGATCAGAAACAGTAGAATGTGGAATTCCATGAAGCTTGAATACCTAATCCATGAAAATTTGAGCCATAGTGGATGCTGTAAATGGGTGTGGAAGAGAATAGAAATGACCATACTTGGAAAGGCGATCAACAACCACCATGATGACTGATTTATTTCCCGATTTGGGTAAGCCTGTAGTAAAATCCATAGAAATATCTCTCCAAATAGCAGGTGGAATAGGAAGTGGTTGTAGTGTGCCATGAGGTTTGAATGTTTCAAGCTTGTTGCATTGAAATACATCACATTCGGTGACAAAATTACGAACGTCTTGTTTCATACCATCCCATAAAAAAGAACATTTGACCCTGTCATAGGTTTTGGTAAACCTGGAGTGCCAAACTGTGGGTGTAGCATGAAGCTCAAAAAGTACCATGGATTTAAGTTTTGATTGTTTACTTAAATACAAATGGCCTTTGTATTGAATATCATCGTGGATCCAAGAGTACCCTGGGGAAAATGAAGCATTGGACTGCAATTGTTGTATCAGATGCGAACATTTGGGATCATGTAGCCATTCTTGGCAAATGACTTGGAGTCAATATGGTACAATGAAGGAGAGAGAAAAAAGGGATCCTTCATCTTCATATTTTCAGGAAAGTGCATCCACAACCACATTGTCTTTTCCTTTCTTGTAAATGATCTCATAATCATATCCAAAGAGCTTAGTCACCCATTTTTTTTTCTTTGGGGAGGAAATGCGTTGTTCCAGAAAATACTTGAGGCTTTGATGGTCTGTCTTAATTTGGAAGAATTGCCCCAATAGATAAGGGTGCCACAGATCAATGACATGCAGAATAACCAACATTTCCTTTTCATAGATTGATTTTCCCATATTTTGTTCAGACAATTGCTTATTGTTAAAGGCCAAAGACCAACCCTCTTGCATAAGGACAAAGGTCTTTTTGAAATCAGGAAGGGCTAGAACTAGATTTGTGCACATGGCCACTTCAAGGTTTGAAAAGCTTGAGCATCTACTAGAGTCCAATTGAAAGAGTTATTTTTTAGGAGTACAGTGAGAGGTGCTGCAATATTTCCATAATTCTTAACAAACTTGCGATAATAACCTGTTAAGCCCAGAAATCCATGCAAGATTTTGAGAGTCTTTGGGTGAGGCCAATCTTGCATAGCCTCAATCTTTTTAGGATCCACCCTAACGCCGTCCTTTCCAACCAGATGACCCAAGTACTCGACTTCTGAGGCGCCAAAAGCACATTTAGACTGTTTTAGGAAAAGTTGGTGCTGTGAGAGTAGATGGAGAACTCAATCCACATGAGAAAGATGGTTTGTCCGGATATCATCAAATAAAACTAAGACAAAATGACAGAGAAAAGGACGAAAGACATTATTCATGAGGCTTTGAAAGGTGGAGGGGGAATTACACAAGCCAAACGGCATGACCAAAAACTCATAGTGGCCCTCATGAGTTCTAAAGGAAGTCTTAGGAATGTATTCCTCTTTCATACATATCTGGTGGTAGCTAGAACGAAGATCAAGTTTAGTAAATAACTGGGTGCCACTCAATTCATCCAAGAGGTCAAGAATGAAAGAAATGGGAAATTTGTCTTTAATGGTGAGTTTGTTGAGGGCACAAAAGTTAGGAAACATTCACCAAGAAACTTGTTTCTTAAGGACCATGACCACAAGAGAAGAGTAGGGGATTGTACTAGGGTGGATAACACTTGTGTTAAGGAGTTCCTGAACCATTTTCTCAATTTCATTTTTTTGGGAAAAGGGGTGATGATAGGGACAGATATTGGGAGGAAGGCTTCCTGGTACAAGGGGAATTGAATGATCATGAACACCATGGGAAGGAGGGAGTCTGTGGGGAGTGGAAAATACCACTTGATGTTTAGAGAGGATGGATTGGAGATCTTGTGGCACCGAGGGTGTCTCAGTTGATTGTATGGCATGGAGTTGGACAATAACGCCAGAATGACCTTTTTTGAGTAAATTTTCCATGCGATGGGAACTAATGATATCAGGGGTCCCGACGGTGATTCCTTGGAACTTATATTGTTGGCCCTCCTGGTCGATTTGCATGGTTAATTCCTTAAAATCCAAGAGAATGGGACCCAAAGTCCTTAGTCAGTCTGCACCCAACACAATGCCACAACCACCCATGTCGATAGAAAACATATGAGATTTAAGTTGGTAGCCACCAATTTGGAGACACACATTTTCACAACATCCTCCACATTTCATGGAGCCACCATTGAGAATCATGATTTGGAAATTATTGATTGCATGAATATAGAAATGAGTTTCTTGGGTAATGCGACGATGAATAAAATTATGGGTGCTTCCACTATCAACAAGAATAATTACCTTCCTATGATTGATGTAACCGATTAGATTGAGGGTTTGGGGAGCAGAGAGGCCAGTGAGAGAATTTAGGGAAATGACTAGTTCTACTTCGGGAGGGTCTGAGGGGGGGGTTATGTCAGTGGTTTCAGGTGATTCATACACAAGGGGAGTTTCAACATCCTTTTCCTAAATATCCTCCGAGATGGCCATAGAAATCTTTTGTTCCTTACACTTGTGGCTCAAAAAATATTTGTCATCACAATTATAACAAAGGACTTTGAGTTGGCATTCATCCATTTCAACCCTGGTCAATTTGTCGATCTTTAGTGGAGAACAGGGAGTAGTGGGATTTATTGGTTTAGTGCGAGGAATAAAGGAGGGTTTCCGGTTTTGAGAAGATACAACCTGCTGTGCTTATTTAGCTATTTTAGTAGCCTCCACCCAACTATGAGGCCGACCCATGAGGACATGGGCACGAATCACATCCTTGAGCCCACTGATAAAACATTCTTGGAAAAAGGCATCAAACATGCCCTCTGTCTGAAAATCTAGGTGCTCAAAAGAATCTATAAAGTCTTCCACTGTTTCAGATTGTTTCAAATTTGTCAAACGACCTAAATGGTTGGTGTCCTTGTCAAAGAGTTCATAAAGATCTGCCACAAAGTGTGTCCAAGCAATATACCCTTGACATGAAGTTTTTTTACATTGCCACCATTGCCAACGTTATTGATCTAGATGGAGAACACCATACCGGATTTTTTCCAAGTCATCTGTAATGCAATATAAAGAGAAATAATGTTCCATTTGGGTTACCCAACCAGTGGGATCCGAGCCATAAAATTTGGTTACATCCACCCACGGAAGGCGTAGGTCATGCTGAAAGTGATGGGGCTAAAAATTATGGGAATGAGAGGAATTTTCAGCTTCGGTATGTGGAGGTGGGTCAGATAAAGGGTTATCTGCAGGGATATGCAGCTTGGTGCAGATCATCGAAATGACAGATTCAAGATGGGTAGTCATGTCTTGTTTGAGTTCCTTGATTGAGGCGATGATGGAGGAATGCATGGTGGTATTGATGGTGGCAACATTGGCACTAAGTTGTTTCACTTCTTGTTGGGTCTCTGTGAAATTAGATTGCAAGGTATTGAAGTGAGCTTCCAAGTCTTAGCTACGGGTATGGGTCATGATGACGAGGGAACAAAAACAGGGTAGGTGGGGTCAAAAATTTTGCTGAAAAATGATATGTGTGAATGTGATAAGGGCGAAGAGATAAATCCAATGGAATAGGTCTCAAATAATGGTGCAAAATTTTCTGAACTTTTTTTTTAACACCTGCGAAGTTATACTCCAGTCTGAAGAATATTACAGTGATGAAATTCCCAAATGCTTAACCAGGAGGAAATGTGTAGTGATTTGGAAACCCGAACATAGTTGCGCATCAATAGATCTTGTTTGTTTTAGTTTTTTTTTTTCCGTCCCCAAGGGTTAGGTATTTAAAGGTTCTACAGACAAGGGTTTGCCCTGTGATATAGCTCTCTGATATACATGCGGGGTCCAACAGTAGTACTCGGATCAATATCTCAGGGAACTAACTAAGGAGGCTATACCGTGCCCTTAGCCGTACTACCCGACTACCTAGGTACTAGAGAGTATCTTCCTGAGTGTTGTTCTCGGTGGAACTATAGCAGTTAGGTGACTGATCGGTTTATCTAAAGAGGGCTTCAAAAAATCTAGGCCGATCCATACACAGGTGTTGTCTGATGCACTACCACTCGAAGAGGTACCAACAAGGGTTACAAGGGTGGCCAACAGATGTGTGCTTAAGTACCACTTGTATTTCCCGTGTGTATGAATCCCTCAACCATGGGTTTATGTGTGTAACGATAGATCTCTGTGGCTTAAAGACGTTGTAATACGTCTCTACCCTGAAAAAAAATTTAACCCACAATTTCTACCGAGGAAAGTGCTCTGATACCACTTGTAATATTCCAGATATAAAAAGTATGCAAAAAATAAATAAAATGATATAAATGGAAGATAAACAACAATATAACCAGAACAAAACACAATAACACTTAAATGACATCAAAATAACACCAAAAAGAGAACTTTGATTCTGAGAGCAATGTTCACGGGCCTCTTCGAGGGGGCAACCTCCAGTCGAATAGAGCTCTATTACAATAATATCCAAGATAGGTTTCTCATACCATCGACTCCTATTTATACTAAATATGTCTATCAAAAGAACTGTGTAGAGGAAGATCCTTCTAGAAGCGGAAGCTTCTATTAGGTCTTCTTACATTCGATTTATTCTACTTTATTGCAAGGCCTTATTAATATTGACCTTTTTTACATCCGAATATATTATTCTACTTGCATGAGGGTTAGGTCCCTAACAATGTCCATATGATGGACTTCCCATCCTTTGGCTACCGCAATGGCAAGTGCCAATCGTATGGAATCCATCTTCGCTACTTGAGCGAAGGTCTCATCATAGTCAATACCATGAACTTGCTGAAATCCTTTGGCGACAAGCATGGATTTGTATCTACTGATCTGTCCATCCGCTATGCTCTTAGTCCTGTAGACCCATCTGCATATGACAATTTTCCTCTGAGAAGGAAGGGGAACCAAATCTCAAGTCTGGTTCTTGACGAGGGAGTTGTACTCCTCCTGCAGGAAAGATTCCCAAAAGGGATTTCTAGTAGTCGTGCCGTAAGATTGCGGATTTGAATACTGAACCAAGAAAAGATGCCTAGAGAGAAATGGTTCAGTGGTAGTGAGTGCAATAGGAGGCTCCTCGAAATTAGATCGAGTCCTCCTAGTATCGATTAGATCCCCAACAAGATCCCTTGCATCCTGAAGAGTAGTTTGTGCCCACTTGGGCCTCTGCTCTGGCTCTGCAACTGCATCTGGATGCTCTGACTCTGCATCTGCCTATACTGAATCTGACTCTGAATCATGTGAGTCCTCTGAATTATAACTCTCATCTAAGGAAGAGTCGACATATGCATGCTCATCATCTCGGATAGGTGGAAGAGTGAAGGTGTCTTCATGCAGTTGTTGAGGTACATGCGATACACTTTCCTTGAATTAGATACTATGCTCAATGATGAGCTGATCTGAGGAAAGATCAATAAGATGATATCCCTTCACACCGTCGGGGTATCCAACAAAAATGCACTCATTTCTCTATGGATCAAGTGCCTTCCTCTTTTCAGAGGGAATCCTGGCCCATGCACGTGAACCAAAAATGTGAAAGTGGGTCACTTCTGGTTTGAGGCCGCTCCAAGCCTCATAGGGGGTCTTATCCTTGACAAGTCTATGGGGAGATATATTGAATATTACACACTCCAGACTAGACCTATGATATGTAGTTGGTGCATTTTCCAGGTTGATGCAGGAGCCGCATGAGCTACATTGGAAAGCTACAAAGCATATGCTTCGATACGTATAGGGAACCATCACCTTTGGGATTCATTATGCAACAAACTCTACATTAGATCTCATCAGGTTTACAGATTCTGACTGGGCTGGCAATAACATTGACCACAAGTCCACATATGGTTACTCACTCAGTCTTGGTTTTGAGCCTATCTGTTGGTTGAGAAAGAAGCAAGTTGTCATTGCTCTATCTTCAGCTGAGGCAAAGTATAGATAGGTAGTAAATATAACTATTCAGGCTATGTGGCTACAATATTTTCTCATTGAGTTGGGCATTCAGT